>QLTV01002545.1:926609-942278 GCA_003457575.1 Thermophis baileyi | reverse complement strand
TGGAGGAAAAACCATCCATCAGCGCAACAAAAGCAGTTTCCGTGCTATAACCGGGCCTGACACCCGATTGAAAAGGGTCCAGATAATCCGTTTCGTCCAATAGCCGTTGGAGTTGGAGCGCCACCACTTTCTCAACAACCTTCCCCATAAAGGGAAGGTTGGAGACTGGACGAAAGTTTTTTAAATCTGCTGGATCCAGGGATGGCTTCTTGAGGAGGGGCCTCACCACTGCAACCTTCAAAGGGTGCGGGACGGACCCCTCTCTCAAGGAGGCGTTGATTACAGCCTGGAGCCAGCCTCGTGTCCCCTCCCTGCTGGCTGAGACCAGCCAGGAGGGGCACAAGCTCCCTTAATGACCATGGCATTTGCTTAATGACTGCAGTGTTTGCTTAACAACTTAAGCAAATTTGCTTAATGATCATGATTTGCCACAAAAGAATTCGTAAAATCGGATTGGTCACGTGATGACCTGATTAACAGCAACACAATTTACGACCATAATTCCTATCTTGATTAGGGTCATAAATCAAGGGCTCCCTGTAAAGTTTAATTTGGGCATGATCCAAATCCAGAAATTCGGTTAATGGACTAGCTCTTCAACCTGGTTTAAATGAATATGGTTTAGGCACACTCAAAACTGATTCATCAGGGAGGGAAATTAATAGTACTCTAGAAACGTTCATTGCAAAATGAACTGCGATGTGAAACAATAGTCTACTAATGTACAGTTACATCATCTGTTTCCGCCATTGGCTCAGAGAACTTATAATCAGCCTGAATATCAGGGAGAGGAACTCCACCTTTATACATAAGTTTCAATAAAAACAAATAGCCTGAAAACACCCTTCTAATACTTCCGTAGACTAGTTGGTACATAGCAATATCTGTTCAACTGAAGACTGAATTACTTCCATTACTGTGGTTAACTAGTCTCATTAAGCCTAGAGGTTCTTTTAAAAGGTGGCATAATTGGAATATTTACATGCTTGTGATTAGAGATAAAAGACAATGTTCTTCATATGATTATCTGCACACAGCACAACACTGCTTAATTTATACCTGACATGTAGTCTAGTTAGGCAACTTATTGTCTCTATTGTAATCTTCCAATCTGGTATCCTCCAGATGAATTTGGCCTACAAATTTATGCAAGGCAGCCTGTAAGTTAGAATTTTAAATGGGCTTTAGGATGTGTATCCTTATTGTACTTGCTTACTAGGGGGGATAAGTGCCATTGAGGTATTTTTGAGTAAACACAGATCAGTGAAGGATTTTTCCTTGAAGACGTCTGCTTCTCATCCAAGAAGCTTCATTGATTCTGGCAGAATGATAGGGGGAGGGGGGGAGGAAGGATTAATTCTGACATGATGGGGGTGGTTGAAGGATCATATTTCTTTGCAGTCATCTGGTCCTCAACACTTATGATCCTTCCATCCCCCCCCCACTATCCTGCCAGAACTGATGAAGCTTCTTCGATGAGAAGCGAAACTTGTCTTCAAGGAAAACCAAAGAAAGTCCAGTTGCCTTTTGAAAAAACACCTTTGAGACAACCATAACCTAGATGATTGAGAATCTCCATAGACACATATCTGTGTTATACAAATGTGACTTCTCAATGGACATGGAAGAGGAGTGGCATAGCAGCATTTTTGTGTGTGCAATTTATTTTTTTATGCTAATGGGAAGAAATCCAGGTACAGTGGTACACAAAAAAGGCCAATTTCCATTTGCCTTGGGATATTGCTGCTAATTAAATTCCAAGCTAAACCATTAATTTCTTTAAGGATAAGGAGAAAAGTTGAGGTTTGTGAATTAAATGCTTTCAAACACTCCCTTTGTTTCAATGATAAATATTACCAAGTTAAATAAGGGCATATTCAAATGATATGTGTTCAAACATGTGAACTCAATCAGCACCAGTAAATACTTGCCAAATCAAAGCTAGTTTTAATCTGTTATTTTACTGCCATGTTGACCATTCAAAGCTTTGGGCTGCCATGCTGCCTGAGAAGTGGGGGACTTAAAATCCAGCATATCCGGAGGCAGTAGATTTGAGAAACTATTCTATGGGCCAAGCTTATTATAACATATGAGGTGGACGGATTATGGTCTTTAGACTGTTGAACAGAGATAGAAGGTAGTAGAAGATATACAAGTTGATCTTTTCCTGTATATTGCAGCTATCCAACTGTTTAAAAAATTAATATTTTACTGCCACCTAGACTAGACTGTGGAAATGAAAAAAGCTTAGAAAAACAGTGAATTTTTATAGGTTAAGAATTTTTAAGTAGCAGCCTATTCTTTTTTCTCAATTCTACAATGTATTTTTGTTTTTTGCTCTGGTTCTAGTTAGTGGACCTTGGATTGGATTTCTACAACCAAAAACAACAAGTAGATTTGAGAAACAGGAAGTTCTGTTCAACTTTAATATATGTTCAGAATGGATATATATTCGTTTCTCATCAAATCTATAAGCAACATTTTTAAAATAAAAAATATCACTTTTTAATAAAGAAAGGTAAAATTGTCAAGATTGGCTGATCGGTCCAAATCCCATTTGCCTAAATTTCCATGTAGATATCTTGGAATGCTGAAAAAGGAAGAGGGAATTAATAGCAATATTAATACCTGCAAAGTTAATTTATAAAATCATACCTGCCCCTCCTCCACAAAAAGCTTGGAACATTTTTCTCTTAAGAAGACCTCACAGGGTCAATGCTATGAGTAAGACCCCTCAACAAGTACTTTGCAACATATTAGTGAACTCCCTAGGGTAGATATTGACAAGGAGTATTATCAAAAATGAAGATGTAAAATCAATATTATCCACGATGAGTTCCATTAGTATTTATGTTCTCTAGTAGATGTCCAATGTAGGCTCCAAGAACACTCCTGTGACCTGTGGACGTCAACTCCCAGAATTCCCCAGCCAGCCAAATATATTGGGATGACAATTTCCCAAATTTCAAGCAGCATAAGCTGAATTCTCAGAGATGCAGCTTTAACATATTTGCAAGATGCTACACTGGAAAAGGAAGAACAATACTTCCACAGCACTCAGAAAAACTATGTGGACATAACACATTCTATAAGAAAGACTATGAAGAGTCAACATAGTATAAAAACAAATAAAAATATCTAATGTTTAAGTTGGGATAACTCATATTCTGTACATGAGATTTAGGATAAGATGGCATGTAACTAAATAAGAATCACTTTACCTAAGGCAAAGCAATCCCATTCCAGC
The DNA here is from genome assembly GCA_003457575.1 of Thermophis baileyi. Classification (NCBI taxonomy): domain Eukaryota; kingdom Metazoa; phylum Chordata; class Lepidosauria; order Squamata; family Dipsadidae; genus Thermophis; species Thermophis baileyi. Next base: position 939,031 of record QLTV01002545.1, on the reverse strand, counting down.
TGCTAATAACCCATAAGAGGATCACTCTTTCTTATCCAAGCAAGCTACAGAGCAAAGTCCCCTAAAGAAAGAATTAGAGAACTTGGGAGGAATTTTAAAAATGAGACAAAGTCCAGAAACAAAGCAGTCTATGTTCAGTCAACAGCTTCATTTTGTCTTGTCTAGGAGCCAACACTAAGTTTATTTATATATTTATTTATAACATTTATAAATTGTTTCATTCAGTCTCTACATGGTATAGAAAATTAACGTTATGCACCCTTCAAATGAAGATATGATGTCTTTAACGTGCAAATGAACAGGTAACAGAGACAAAGAAAACATTCTGAAAATTAATGTCACAAAACTCAGGCTCAAATCTTTCAACTTGCAAGTATATAGGTAGTCCTCGACTTATGACCACAATTGAGCCCAAAGTTTCTGCTGCTAAGTGAGACATTTGTTAAGAGAGATTTGCCCAATTTTACAACCTTTCTTGCTGCAGTTGTTAAGTGAATCACTGCGGTTGTTAAGTTAGTGACATGATTGTAAAGCGAATCTGGCTTCCCCATTGACTTTGCTTATCAGAAGGTAGCAAATAGTGATCACATGACCATGGGACACTGCAACCATCATAGCACTTAGCACTTAGCACTTAGCCTTATATACCGCTTCATAGTGCTTTACAGCCCTCTCTAAGCGGTTCACAGAGTCAGAGTTGCCCAGACTGCAACCATCATAAATATGAGTCAGTTGCCAAGCATCTGAATTTTGTTCACATGACCATAGAGATGCCGCAGTGATCGTAAGTGTGGAAAATGGTCATAAGTCACTTTTTTTCAGTGCCATTGTAACTTTGAACAGTCACTAAATGAACTGTTGTAAGTCGAGGACTACCTGTACTCAATCTGTCTGCATAGTGTATATTACAAATGCTAATAGTCAAAAACAAATGAGCATATTGTAGCGGAAGAAGCTCAAATATGTGTTGGGAGTTTCCTTATAGCAGGGGTGTCAGACTCACGTCGTTATGGTGGCATCCCATGATGTATCGGGACTTTCCCCCCCTTCGCTAAACCGGGCATGGGCGTGGCCAGTGCATGACAAATCTGGCCCGCGGACCTGGAGTTTGACAGCCCTGCCTTATAGGTTTAGTTTGAAAAGAAATCCACTACATACAATGAAACTAACTCTCAAGGAGTTGGACACAGGAAGCCTGTGATTTTAATCAGATACTTGAACTCATGGTATCCTGAAATAAACTGAAATTGACAAGACTCGTTTTCATATGGCGCTATCACAGCTAAGTCTCCTGATCAAAATGAGAACTGGGGTAAAATGCTCCCGGTTCACTCGTGCCTGTCGGTCGCCGTAGAGCTGGTCACCAAGGTAGTGCGAGGCTGCGCCCACCCGCCCAGACGCCACCATTTGGGTTCTTTTACCCTCTACGCATGTGCAAAGTGTTCTGTGCATGCGCAGAGGGTAAAAGAACTCAAACGCCGGCGTCCGGGCAGGTGGGCAGAGCCTCGCGCTACCTTGGCAACTGGCTCTACGGCGACCGACAGGCACGAGCGAACCGGGAGCATTTCACCCCTGATGAGAACTACATGAAAAGCCTTATCTATGAGCAGGGGTGGGTTCCTCCCAGTTCAGACCGGTTCGCCCGAACCGGTAGCGACCTGCTGGTGACGTCACAATGACGTCACCAATCCGGTTCGGTCGGTGCCGGTCCGTGGGCGCCGCCATCTTTTTTTCGAATTTTTTTCGAATTTTTTTTAATTTTATTTTCTTCTTCTGAGCATGCGCAGAAGCCGAGTTCCGGCACTGTGCATGCGGTCGCCATCTTGTTTTTGGCTTTTTTTTTATAAAAAAAAATTGGATTTCTTGTTACTGCGCACGCGCGCCCACGTGGCGCGCCCACGCGGCGCGGGAGGAAGCGAACCGGCAGCGAGGTAAGTTGGAACCCACCCCTGTCTATGAGGATTTCTATGATACAATTTCAGTAAAACAGTTTTATGATTCCATTCAGCTGACCCAAATTTGACTTTTGATGCTAATATGTAGGATGTTTTGTAATGCTTATATATGCATACAGCTGGCTCATAATGAGATGGATTGCTGGGAGGCAGTGATGCTTACAATTTCTCCAGTGAAGGGAGCATCAGAATAGACCTTTCCTTGGGAACAAAGCTTAAGGCGCTGTCACAAAGGAAAATGGAAATACTTCTTTTCAATGTTTGAAGGCTAGTCATGTATTATAAACCAGTAGTAAAAGGCCATTTAATATACCATCCTATTTTTTTTTATCCAGAAGCAAACCCAAATGTACTGAGCTGGGTTTACTTCAGATAAATTCATCAAAGCGCTCTGTTGAAATATCCAAGATGGTCAAAAAATATATATATTTGGAGATGAACCAGGATGTATAGTGAGTGCCTTCCCTTCCCTTTATCCTGTGTGCTGAAGAGAAAGAAAACAGCCCAAACATTTTTAAAAGTTTAAGAAAAACAGATATAACTTCATACGAATCAACCAGGAATTTACAAGAGTTGTGGACCGGAAATAATTTGAATTCAAGTTTTGGAACTACTGTAGAAAAAACGAGCATCTCAGAATACGTCCCTCAGAGCAGGGGTCTCCAACCTTGGCAACTTTTAAGACTTGTGGACTTCAACTCCCAGAATTCCCCAGCCAGCTTTGCTGGCTGGGGAATTCTGGGAGTTGAAGTCCACAAATCTTAAAGTTGCCAAGGTTGGAGACCCCTGCCTCAGAGTACCTGCTCCTGTCCTCACTTCTCTGCCGCTCTATTTTTTTTACTCTCAGCAATACTATCAATTTGCCAAGCAGCTGAAATCTGCCTGTATTGCCTCAAGACCAACGGTTTCTTTTCTAACTCTTTTCTAATTTTGTCTTTCTTGTAAAGGAAATGTAGGTCGCCTGAGAAATCCGGGAACTAAATGTACGCCCAAGTCAGACTGGAGTGAAGCAATGTACAGCTGTGAAAAAGCACCCGGGGCTCAGGAATAAAAAAAAAAATCAGATGAACTAATGTTCCAATGCTCAGGAAGGACCAAGGTGAGATCCAAATAGCCGTTACCCCGTATCCTAAAAGGAGCATAAAGATTTAGATAGCATCTCTTGCCCATACCTCTTGTGAAGGGCGCCTTCTTCCAAATGTGTTGCCCTCCAGATGGGTAGGATTAAGCTTTCCACATTTCGGGAAAAGCAACAGGTTTGCAAAGAATTTAGTTTGGTGCAGAACTGCAAAAGCGACCCGCCAAGAGAGGATCTCCTACCTCAGCCTTTCTTTTTCGGCTTTTTTGAGTTGCGAGTCCCGCTCCAACACCTTGAGGATCTGCCGGGCTTCCTCGCCATTTAAGAAACTCAAATCTACGCCGCGGAACGACCGACTCATTCTGGTTTTGGCGCTCTGGAGGTCAGCCGGGCTGTTCACCTTTGACTCTCGCGTTGCGTCACCGGCATCGCCCGGCGCGCCCTGCCTGGAAAGCGCAGCTTCGGATCCGACAAGTGAATAAGGAGGCGACGGGACGACCAAAGTTGGCTCGCTCTTTCTCGCGAACTGGGATAAGGCGAACTAAAACCGGTAGTCAACGCGCCCAGCCCCTACCTGCCCGAGAGACACCTGTGCGATTGACAGCTCGCTTGACTTATCCCAGCGATTGGCGCTTGAATCCGAAAGTCGGAAGGCGCCAATCGCTGACTCGGAGAGGGGCGGGATCTCCCTTTCTCGAGGTGTCTCTGGGTCGCCGCGTTTCTCCTTCTCAAATATTTGCTTTTTAAAGGCTTCGGGACAGAAATGTTTGCTTGGGCTCCGGCCGACGCATTTGTAAAGCTGTGAGAGATAATATATTGGAAAGATAGGCGAAAGGAGTGAATGTAACTTCAGATCAGTGGCACAAGTTTTAGAGGCGCTGTTATTTTTATCATTCAAAGAGACTTGGGAAAAAGTCAAATAGCTATGGTAGAAATTGAGTCATAATACCCTGAATTTCTATTTGGCATATAATATGTGAACTCGATCACTGGCTTGTAAAAGGTTGTGTCATGGTTTAACATAATCATCCCCACCTAGGTGCATCAACTCTCAGAACTGTTGAGGTAGTCCTCAACTTACAACAGTTCATTTAGTGACCGTCCGAAGTTACAACGGCACCCAAAAAAGTGACTTAGGACCATTTGTCACACTTACGACCATTTCAGCATTCCCCCCTGGTCATGTGATCAAAATTCAGACCCTTGACAACCGACAGATATTTATGACGGTTTCAGTGTCCTGGGGTTACGTGATCACCTTTTGCAACCTTCTGACAAGCAAAGTCAATGTGGAAGTGAGATTCATGTAACAATCGTGTTACTAACTTCTGCATTGATTCACTTAACTCTGGCAAAAAAGTTGTAAAATGGAGTAAAACTCACTTAACAAATGTCTCACTTAGCAACATAAATTTTGGGCTCAATTGTGATCGTAAGTCAAGGACAACCTGCAATAACCATGAAGTTGGGGGGGATTCTGGGAGTTGAGAACTATACATGCAACACACAGATTAGGGAGAGCTACTTTAACCTGTGTGATTCCAGCCAGTCCTGATTTGTTAAAAAAAATTAAGCAAACTATCATCTGGCTTTAGCCCACCACTGAAGAAGATGGATAAAGAGAAGTGTGGGGACCGGTTCATGTAGTGATTGGTGAGGCAGATGTACACTGGTGCATCTAGAGTTGAATCTCGAAAGCAAAGTCTGGCCAAAAATGCATCTAAAGATTGACAAGTAATGAAGGCAAAGGTCAAAAGTTGGATAGTAATAGTTAGAGGGTAAGGTCTAGAAAGTTACAGCTGTTCATTTTGATATTGTTACTTTAAAAATATCTTAGACTTGCATATAAAATAGTTCTAAAGCAGTATTTTTCAAACTTGGCTACTTTAACATGTGTGGACTTCAACTCTCAGAATTCCTCAGCTAGCATGCAAGTTAACATTTATTTTGCCCCAGAAAAAGATGCAGGTTTTTTCCCCCTGTTTCTTCCAAGCAATAGCTGATTAGGAAAAAATATCTCATATTCATGTTTTAAACCATTATTCTATACTGGGACCTCTTTTTTAAAAAGTATTTTTTTTACTTTAATGATCAATATGGTTAGATACATTTCCCCAGATATAGAAAGTACTGCAGACTTTTACAGAACACAAGGTAACTCATAGACTCTTCAATTTTTTATGTCTAAATTTGAACAGTCTATGGGGTTGGTTTCTGTCAAAGGTCTGTAATACTTTTTAAAATCACATAAAACTAACCTCAACATCTGGATGAAAAATTTGAGGGGATAATTAGCACCACATATAGTTTAATGTTACTAAAGCAGGTGCTAAGATATATAATATTAATGAATGAGCCATCTAGTTTTATTCTTAGGCTTTCCTGTTTGATATAGTGCTCCAAATGGAGGGTTTTATATTCTATAGTGAAAGTTGCAAAAATGGCGCAAAAAAAAAAAAAGCTAGTTGAAAAAAAAAAAAAAAAAAAAAAGCGCAGAGTACGAAAAAATTGTTGGTAAAAAAAGCAAAAAATTGTGATAACCTCACAGCAATTAGCCCAGAGGTGCTGAAGAACTGTAGAATCCAGTCTGTTCCTGTTTGAATTAATTGCTCTGGGAGATAACTGTGATAATTACAAGATAACGTGCAAGACAAGTTTAATTAAACCAATTAATTAAATTACAGGAAAAGTTACACTATGGAACAAATGCAAATATGTAGTACTCCTTGGTTCTATACTAAAAATAGAAATGATAAGAAAGCCCTTGATGGAATGACCAAATTCCTCCCTAACAACCACTGCCCTGTTTTAGCTGTGTAAAGTTTTTTTTTTTACGTGTCACTAAATTGAAAGTTGATAATTCAAATAAAGTTTAACAATAAACTTTATATGCCCCCCAACTTCCAAAGACTGGGCAGTTTCAATCCCTTGTTTTAGTATTTGTATTATTTAACCACAATAACACATCACTTATTCACAGATGCTTCTAAGCTTACAAATATTTTATTATATGGCGTTCGGTGTGTTTTTTTTGTTTGCGGTGTTAGACAAAATTGTTCATATGTATAGGGATATTTGCAGCCATTCATGAGAATAAGTCTCTTAAGGTCTGAAGTAAAATTATGTGAAATTTTAATAGTAAGTGTATTGATTTCTTTGATCCATGTGATCCTTGTTTTGTGTGAGAGGGCTCCCATGATAAAATTAATATGAAGAACAATGTAGGAAAATAGAATCCACACTGAAAGGCTAAGATGATAACATGGAAAAATGAGGACAGTTGTGAAAGTTGTTGACCACTACTTACAGCAACCAAAAATCTTGAAGCATTTTTTGATCCATAAAATGCTGTTCACCTCACTGTAACTCTTATTATATCAAGATACTGTATACCTATATGCCAATCTTAAATGGCATATGGGTATATCTTGATATATTTCTGTAGTGAGCAGTTGCTCATGGCCCAGCCTTATAATTTACACGTGCCTTCGAGGTGCTGTAGTACTTAGCAGATGGAATCAGGACTGCAATTGTGGAGATTAATTATGCTTTTCATCAACACACTGGCTTTCTCACCATAATCCAACTTGTTTTCAACCTTCTAAACTAGTCTGTTGACTGGGAAGTTGTTTTTCCATTCCCTCTTTTAAAGTAAGCTTCAACATGTAAATAAAATAAACTGCCAGCCCTGCCAGCTGCTTTATATGAACTGAGAAGGAAGTGCTACAATACTTTGGTCTTTACCTCAGGCCAATTTTCTGTTTCACCAGTATCATAACATATACTATTGTAAGACACTCCAATGATGAATATTCTAACTAAGAAATTGCTGAGTTGTTGGCTAGATGTAGCCAGCACTCAAAAAAGCATCAGCTTTCTCATTATTGAAACTTAAATGTATTTTCCTCAGAGATCCATGTTTTTTTCTGAAGTTCTGCAACCTCAGAATGACATTGGCAATTGTCAAACTAAGCAAACTAGAAGCAGTTCCATTGTTTCAATGTAAAAGGGCCTTGACTAGATAGAGCAAGAGGGAAGCAGTTTTTAAAGAAAATGATGTATTGTTGGAGGGAGGGTTAGAACAATTTTCTTCTTCATTTCTGTTTTAAAAATGGAAGCTAACTGGGCCAGTTAGAGCAGGGCTGTTATGAGAAGAAACCTGGGATGGGTGTGGGAAGAATCATGCAAATTATTTTGTGTTCTGTCAGTGGAAAATAAGATATACATATAACAAATAAAGTACAATGTTTTCTGAATCTTGCTTGTGGGGTAGATCAAAGGTGTTTAATCTTTGTTTGATCTTTGCAATGCCATGATCATTTAATATTATATGTAATGTATATCTATAGAGCTGGATTACTGTTCCCCTCACTTTAGTTTTATTTAAATCGCTGTACATAAAAATGAATACAAAACTGACCTATACAATACCTTAGAACTAAATTAGAATACATTGTCAATTGAAGCTGGCAAGCAATGCCCCACCTAAACAAAATAATCCTCACCTTATAGAAAGTCAGCGATAGGAGATTAGGTGCAGCTATGGGGCCACAACAGAGAAGGTCTCCATTTGGGTCCATGTCTTTCTCATCTCAAGAAGCTTGGACTATAAACGTTTCTATCAGGGATGATGGTACAGGATGGTCAGAATCCATTTGGTGGAGATGTTTCTTAAAGTAATCCAAAGCTATGTCGTATAAACTCACACTTTCAATTGGTCTCAAAGTGTATTGATACCCAGGGCAACAATGGCAGTAACAGCATTATGTAGCAAAAGTGGACTTCTCTTGCTAGCAATCTAGTCAATATGTTTTGAATCAATTGTAGCTTCTGAATGGTTTATAATCAAGCAAAAAAGGATTCATATAGATTTTCTTCAGTGTATGTGTTTTTAATGGTAAAAATGTGTGGTTTACAGAATCTTGAGAAACTCTGCAGGTCTCCTTTACTTTTGAGTTTATTAATGCAGTCTTTTTGAAGCGTTTGAATGTTTGTTTGCATGACGGACTAAGTCTGTTTATTAGATTAGCTAGTTTCTTTCTAAAGATATAGCTCTTTCTTCCTTAGTTTTAGCACCATCTCCTACATCTGAAGACTGGGCACAAATTGTTGAACACAGCTGGACTGAGAAAGGGCCTCTTCCAGGAGTGGGTTCCTCCCGGTTTGGACTGGATCGCCCGTACCATTAGCAACCATTAGCTGGTGACGTCACAGATCCGGTTCGGTCGGTGCCGGTCCGTGGGCGCCGCCATCTTTTTTGGGGAATTTTTTGTGAATTTTTTACTGTTTGGAAGGTTTTTCCTGTTCTGCTGCTTGAAAAAGGGCCCTCCTGCCCGCCCCTGGGTTTATACTGACCTTTATTCCTTCGCCCGAAGCACAGCTGATCAGCTCCTCAGCTGTGTTTCAGGCTGATTGCAGCTACTGAGCATGTGCGGAAGCAAAATTGCGCGATGCGAACCGGTGGGGAAGCTAAGTGGAACCCACCCCTGGCCTCTTCAAGAGAGATTATAGCACGGCCTCCTTCAGGGTTGATGGCACCTCACCCTCTCTCAGACAGGCATTAATCTCTGCCCAAATCCAGTCCAACATGTCCTTCCCATTGCCTGAAGAAGTCAGGCTAGGCAAGAATCCAGCCATAAATGACAATGCTGCTGCTACTATATAGTTCCCATCCATTTCCTCAAATTCCACTCAAAGAATCCCAAATAACATCGCAAGACACCACCTTGTTAAAGTCTGTCCAACTGGCATTCGGCACTAAATGAAGTATCAGCAACTTTATCTGTAAAGGGTCTCACAACCATGTCCCAGTAATCTGCCTATCCTTCAGTCAGTGCAATTAAGTGAGATTCCACCAATCTGTTAAGAACATAGAAGGATACACATTTCACTGCTGCTACCACTACAGGACAGGTGCAAATATGTTTTGTTATTTTATTTTATTTTGTTTTGTTTTATCATATTCTTCTTCATAAAATTAAAAGAATTCAAGATTAAGGATGATGCTCAGATTGGAATCACTATCCCTAAAAGGATACAGGTGAAAATGTTAAGCAGGTTAGCTCAGGTTTCATTTGGAATTTTATATTTTTAGATTAAATTGGTTATTGATTTTAAATGTAAATGGATTATTGTGGATCTTATTTGAAGGCTGGTGTGGTTTGTAATGCCTGGAAAAAATGTTGGCAGTGCATCCTGCACTATACAGAAAAACTCCTAATAAAGAGGTTACCACATGTTAGCTGGGACCACATTCCTTTCTTTACACTCATTAAGGATGAGTCAAGGAGAGAAGGAGCAAACAAAGCTGCTTTTTTGTTATTTAAGTGGAGACCAATCTTACTCCAGGGAAAGATGGTGATCTCTCTGCTTATTCAAGGCAGCCAATGTCACAGGAAAAATAAGTCAAAAGCACATATATCATCATGTGGCAATATTTTATGTCAGAAAATTAGCATGTACAAATTATGGAACACCTTAAGGTGCTGTGATGAAGCATTGTATTACTGTACATAATTTATAAGCTGCCAAATAAGCAACAGAGTGATTAATGCCTGGAACTCACTACCTGACTCTGTGGTTTCATCCCCAAATCCCAAAAATGTTACCCTTAGACTGTCTACTGTTGACCTCACCCCATTCCTAAGAGGTCAGTAAGGGGCGTGCATAAGCGCACCAGCGTGCCTACCGTCCCTGTCCAAATGTTCCCTTTTATTTGTACCCATCTTATGTATTCAAATAATGTTATATTTATGTATATTATCAAACACGTACTTGACAAAATAAAACAAAAACAAAAAATCCCAAATAACTATTGTTATGTTCCACAGCTTTGCCTTTGGTCTTCCTATCCTCAATCTGGAAAAAATAAATAAAACACAGTTCTGAAAAAAACATGGTTTGTGAGGGAACACCCCTTCCTATTAAAATCAACAGGAGTAGGTTATTGCTAGTGTTTATTTTTTGTTAGCACTCTTTCCATCCAAGTCCCAATGGTCATCAGCTAGACTAGAGCAACAAATGTAATTTCTATCTCACAACGTTGACGGAAAGGGGTCAAGATAATCTGCTTTATCTAGGAATCTATGACTTACTATACTGTCTAAAATCATCTCTGAAAACAAACATTGGATATTTGAACACAGGTTTGTCAGATCAATAGAAAGCTTTTTCAGGAGTGGTTGCACCATCTCTTTAAGGTAGCTAATATAACCCCCTCACTGAAAAACGTAGATTACCCCTTGGAACAACCAAATGCACCCTGGCTGCCCTAAGGGGATAGAGGTAATATTAATCTGGACCACACTCACTTCTGATATTTGAAAGCAATCAAAAAATGTGTATATGTAATTTTTCCATTTAATAAGTGGTATCAAGAGTTAGCTGTTTATTTTAGAATTTGTCCTTCTTCCTATCCATAAAATCTTGACACATCTTTCTCAGTAGTGGGTTGTAAATCCCGTCGCTACCGGTTCGCTCGTGCGCGCGCGATGCTTCTGCGCATGCGCAGAAGCGTCCCGGGCGGGTGGGCAGAGCCTCCCGCCGCCACCACTACCGGTTCGCCAAACCGTGCCGAACCGGGAGCAACCCACCGCTGATCTTGCTTGAAGAAGAGAGCTGAAGTTTTTAGAAACTTTGTGATCACATGAAATAGATTTTTCTCTCTCTAAAAGACTGTGCATCCTTTCTTTTTCCTATACCGCACTTCCAACACTACAGGTTATTTACCTTCCATTGTACATTCTAATTTTTCTAAGTGTCTCAGTATGGCACAATTAGGGAGACACACCTGCTCAATGCATCATAATTGCATCATATGCCTAAAATGAAACATAGTGAAAATCAAAAAGCACAATACACTGGGTGGGATTCATGCAAAGAATACTGTTAATTCATATGTTTATCTTGAAATCACGGTGTGAGTCTGTTTGTGTCTACCCAAACTTGTCCTTTTGGATAAAGTCCAGTGGAATAGAATATTCGAGCATATTCATTCCAGGAGTGTGTGTGTGTCAAGATGGTTGATGTACATAAAAAGGAAGTTTTGATTGTGTGGTTGCGGGAGCTATTCTGACTTTTTATACTAGACACACATACACAGACCCAAATAACTCATGCCTGAAATTTGGCAGCATGGTTTTCTGATTTAAAAAAAAAAATAACAAATTTTGGCTGATGCACTCATCAGATAAAGATACAGGTAGTCCTCGACTTACGACCACAATTGAGGCCAAAATTTTTGTTGCTAAGTGAAACATTTGTTAAGTGAATTTTGCCCCATTTTACGACCTTTCGTGCCACAGTTAAGTGAATCACTGCAGCTGTTAAGTTAGTAACACGGTTGTTAAGTGAACCTGTCTTCCCCATTGACTTTGCTTGTAAGAAAGTCACAAAAGGTATCACACGATTCTGGAACACTGCAATCGTCATAAATATGAATCAGTTGCCAACCACCTGAATTTTGATCAAGTGTCTATAGGGATACTCCAATGGTCGTAAGTGTGAAAAACGTTCATAAGTCACTTTTTTCAGTGCTGTTGTAACTTTGAAAGGTCACTAAATAAACTGTTGTAAGTCAAGGACTACCTGTAGCTTCATGCTGCTGCCATATTCCCTGCAGCCACTGAAGAAAGAAAATACATTTTTAAAAAATGTGGCCAGAAAAAATTGCCAATCTGTGTTTTAAGACTTTGCAGTTAAACAGCAACCTTGCTCTAGTCTCATTATATGTCAATTTCTTTATTTTTCACTCAGCCTAGTGTTGGAAAGTATTCCATTACTTGTTGGATGCCTAACTCTGCCCTGGGTGTGGCATAACCACACCTATCACTGCATGCCCGTGCTTCCAGGGACTCAGGCTCAACAGCTCTTTCTTTTTATTCATCATTCTCTAATTTGAGATAGGCACAAACATTTCCTTGGAACAACATTCACTGCTTTGTTGCCTTTAGCTTGGGAATTAAATATTGTTTTCTTTTTCTTTTACTCACAGCTGAACCATATGCCAGATGGACTATGGCTAAATGTAAGTTATCCTGTTACATATGTAAAAACAAATGTTTCCATATTTATCTAGACTTACATTCTTTTAATTACTAACTTTAGAAAAGTCTCCCTCAAATTCAGCTTGACTCATGATGACTACTGTACATTGACATGTCCAAGTTATTTTCCCGGCAACATCACCATCTCCACATTCACCATCATGTCATGTGATGTTTTTATATTGTTTTATTACGTTGCCCAGAGTCAGGTGAGGTAGGTGGTGTAGAAATTTAATAAACAAGTAAATTAACCTTTTGGGGAGATTTTTTTTTTACTTTATAGTCTTTGGTCTATAGCAGTGGTTCTCAACCTTTCTAATGCCGTGACCCCCCCGCAACACCCCC
>QLTV01002545.1:895415-910503 GCA_003457575.1 Thermophis baileyi | reverse complement strand
CCCAATTCACTCACTCCAAACCCACTCCTTCCATCCAAACCATCCCAAACCCTCATACCTACACGACACCAACACCCTCATACATACACAAACGCACACACCCCCAAGATAAGATTAAACTGTAAGTTAAAACTGGATGATAAGTTTGTGTTGTAAATGCAACCCTAGATGACTTAAAGGGTAGTCTGTAAGAAAATGAATTGTCCCGCAGTTCTCTATGCAAAGGATCCTCAAGCAAAGCCTGATTGAAGGCAATGTCGGGAAACAGAGTTTATCCCTCCGGTGGAAAAAGGCCAGTCCTTCGTGCTGCCGCTCTTCAATCCGGAACAGCCCCTCCAGGCCTCTCCAGGCCCCTCCAGACCGAATGCGTCAGGCACAGACCCCAGGTTAACCACAAATACCTCCTGCAGGCAAATGATGTTGGTGTTGTAGCCAGCCAGTTCTTTTCCGAGTAAACTTTGCAGGTAGAAAATGTCCAGCATGGCCGTTCCACCGAAGTCCAGCTCTCCGAAGTTGACGGTGGTCAGCTGTGCTCCGGCAGCCTCACAAGCTCGCACCAAGCACAGCAACGCTGTGACTTCAGGAAACATTGTACTCGCTTCTCAGCCAGTGAGCACACAGGCCCAGTTGATGATCAATGAAGGTTTCTTGTTCTTGTCTTCAGGCTAAGGTGAGTTCAGCTGTTTCCCAGCGGCCGCGGCATACTTGCAGTTTCATTCTCCAAAGCCTTAGTTCAAAGTTTTGCTTTCAAGTAATTCTGTGCTTCAGAGCCTCACAAGCTCGCACCAAGCACAGCAACGCTGTGACTTCAGGAAACATTGTACTCGCTTCTCAGCCAGTGAGCACACAGGCCCAGTTGATGATCAATGAAGGTTTCTTGTTCTTGTCTTCAGGCTAAGGTGAGTTCAGCTGTTTCCCAGCGGCCGCGGCATACTTGCAGTTTCATTCTCCAAAGCCTTAGTTCAAAGTTTTGCTTTCAAGTAATTCTGTGCTTCAGACAGTTGAACTAGGCCTCCCACACCTCGGCCCAAAAATTTCTTCTGCAGCAAGGTTTTCCTGAAGGCCTCATTAATACATTGACTAAAGTGAATGGGTTGCACCTAATGGGGAAAAGGAGGGCTTGAGAAATGGGAAAAAAATTACAGGGGCTGTCAGAAGTTCAACTTAGATTTTCAACTTAGATTGTACAGCAACAGCAACCAACATTTTTTCTGTTCTGAGTCTATTCCCTCAGAGATTCTCTGTTGGCGCTGATGCTAAGTAGTGGGTGGGGATGTCCATTCTCCTCTTTCTTACCCACCTTGTTCCCCTTTCTGTAAATAACTGTAAATCAGCATGCTGCTGAGTGCTCTTGTCAGAGGGACCAGCTGGTCCTTGGCATGGAGACTTTGAAATAAGTCCAAGAGTCACATATGGCCTGAGGACAAGTTGCCCACTTCTTCTCAATAGAGTTAGGCAAGGCTGTTTCTCATTCAGTCTTTCTTGTCCAGCCAAGCAAGCAAAATCTGTCCAAAAATAAGGATCAGTGGGTGTGATGGCCAGTTCAGCACTGCTTTTTGAATAGGCTCCAGTTGTCTTTGGCCATCAATTTTTATCTCTCTTTCCAAGCCATGTGGAAGGTCAGTGATTTTCTACCCCTCCTTGTTGACATTTATCTCTCTTTTCTTTTTCTTTCTGCTGGTCTGACTAGGTCAATAAGGGAGAATATTTGTAGCTCAAGGTTGAAATGGGGGGTCCTTGGTGTTTTCTCAGCTTGATTGTTTTCCTCCAGATGTTTCATTACCCAAAGTAGGTATCATCATCAGTGCATCACCTTCAAGTCTTTTCATTAAGGTGCTGGTGAAGCAAGGATTAGCCAAATATCTCCTGAGATGCTCACTGCCTTTTTTAAAATAACATCATTGTTAGAACATAGCCTGGTTATTTGTTTGTTAGATTTATGTCCTGCTTTTAATTCAGGAGTCCGGTGCAGCTCACATAGACCTTCCTTCTACTTTCCCCTGCTGGATCTCCAGCATGGTTTTCTGACATTTGCTTGCTCTCGGCTGCCATAGAAACAGGGAGGGGGGCATGGGCATTTGGGTTGGAGAAGCAAGCTGGTGTGTAGTAGTCCCATGATAATTGGAAGGGAGGTTTGCACTCGTGAATTATGGCACTGCTGAGTGGAATTGTTTATACTCCATCAAGGCCAACGTCTGAGACTCCAGATGCAAGAAATACCTACAGAGGAGCTTTCCCATAACATCATTCTGGACGTTGATTGGAGCTCTTAGTGCTGGACCCTGGGGGGAGGGATTTGGGGTGACTTTCAATGTGTAACTTTTGCACGTTTTGATTCAGATCTTGCCTTGCTTTCGCTGCTATCATTTCAAACTTAGTAAAAATACCTCTTCTCTAATCCAATGGAGCTGGGGTTTTTCTTTCTTGAGTTTTGAATGGAGGCAGGCCTGACAGCTCTGTAAGGTAGGCTGGACTGAAGAGAGATGGAATGGTCCAGAGTCATCCAGTGAGCTCTTACGGCTGAAGGTAGACTAGAATCTGAGCTTTTGCAATGCCAGCCAGCACCTTAATTGCACCACCATGTTGAGGGAAAGTTATGGCAAATAGAAATAATAGGAACTTGCTGTTTGGACTAAAAATGTGATTTAAAAAAACATTAAATATGATGTTCCTGGTTTTTCTAGTTGCCTTAGAGCCCTAGTGGAAATATAAGATTCCATTAATTCCTCTTTTTTTTTTTACAGGTAGTTCTTGATTTATGACCACAATTGAGCCCCATTTTATGACCTTTCTTGCCACAGTTAAGTGAATCACTGCAATTGTTAAGTTAGTAACATAGTTGTTAAGTGAATCTGGCTTCCCCATCGAATTTGCTTGTCAGAAGGTTGCAGAAGGTGATCACATGACCCCGGGCCACTGCAACCATGATAAATATGAACCAGTTACCAAGTGTCCAAATTTTGCTGCAATGGTCGTTAGTGTGAAAACCGGTCATAAGTCACTTTTTTCAGTGCCATTGTAACTTTGAGCAGTCACTAAGCGAATGGTTGTATGTCAAGGACTATCTGTTTAGAAAACTTCACACTGCAAGTATGTGGAGATGGCTGTAATCTTTTAGAGATTTATTTGGAAGGAAGTCCTATGGGGCTCCTATGGGGATATTTGCTTTTGAATAAAACACAAGTGTGTTATAAATCTGTTTAACTAAATTATACCGGTATTGAATATTAATCATAGTGGCACAGGAGAGGCACACAAATTATAGTTGAAACTTCATCAAAAGCAGTCAAAAATTGTATTGATGCTACAGAACAAAACTGAAAGGAAAATGAATAAAATATTCACTTTTGCAATGGGATACTTATAAATAATGCTAGTTTGCAGAAATGGTCAGGTTCTTTCATATTTTAGAATTTAATGATCTGTTATATTTTTTCCAATACAGATAAATACAAATGAAGTTACAAGATTTTCTGATTTCCCAATATCCAGGAAAACTTTGAAAGGTAGGAATGGGATCCTTAAGGATAAAAATGTCCTCAAATTGAATACTGTTCTATTTGTTGCATTCTGAAACTGAGGTTTTGTCTTCTGTGTATCATCAGGCTTACAGGAAGCTCAGTATCGCATGGTGACTGAAATCCAGAAGCAGACCATAGGTTTGGCATTGCAGGGTAAAGATGTTCTGGGAGCTGCCAAGACAGGATCAGGCAAAACCTTGGCTTTCATTGTACCTGTAAGTAGGGAAATACTTGTTGTATATCATATAAGCTAATATGTATCTTTTTTTTAAATTTTATTTTTAAAACCGCAAAACAATACATACATCAACACACATCAACACATAAACATATATTCACTTTTTACAACAGTTTCGTCACGGTAATATTCTATTATTTACATTTCCCCCTTTTTAAACTTCTCTAATTATGTTTACATTTAATGACCTATTTTCACCTTTCTATCTTTGTTTTTCCACACGGATTACTTATAACACGGTGCTATTTTACATACAATACTTCTTATCTCTCATTTCGTCATTGAACCCTATTCTCTATTTCTAATCTCCAGCCAGTTATACAGTTTATCCCAAACCATATAATACTCTGTCTCTTCCTTTTCTTTTATCTCCTTTGTTAGTTTATCCATCTCAGCACAATCAAGAATTTTTCCTATCAATTCTTCCTCAGATGGTGTTTTATCATTTTTCCATTTCTGGGCATATACTATTCTTGCAGCCGTAATCATGTGTAGGAGTAGGTATTGTATTTCCTTGGTGTATTTTCTGTTTAATATTCCCAATAAAAATATCTCCGGTCTCAGATCTATGGGTTGTTCCGTTATCTCTTCCAACCACTTTCTAATTTTAATCCAAAATTTTTTAGCCTCAGGACATGTCCACCATAAATGGTAGTACGTTCCATGTGCTTTTTTGCACTTCCAACATGTTGGTGAGGTATTCGGGTACATCTTTGCCAGTCTTGCATGGGGGAGGTGCCATCTATAAAACATCTTCAACTGATTTTCCTTGAATGCCGCCAACATAGTCAATTTTATATTTGTTTCCCACATTGTTTCCCATTTCTCCAAAGCTAATATGTATCTTATTTGTATTAATGGATGAGTTAGGATGAGTTAATTAATGGATGAGTTTGGCCTAGGATAAGGAGGACTCTGGCAAGTAAGAATTAGTTATCCAGCTATTCTAGACCTTCTGGACTGTGGGATCTGTGATTCTGAGTTACGATGGGCAGCACAATTATGGAAGTTACAATCCAGCATACCTACAGAGTTGAGGAAGGTTTTTCTAACAGAAACCTTTACTCAAATAACAATACCAATAGCATTTAGGCATATGTTATATACTGCCCTACAACGCTTTATAGCACTTTCTGGGCAATTTAAAATTCAGAAGCATTGCCCCCAACAATCTGGGTCCTCATTTTACTGACCTCAGAAGGAATAAAGGCTGAGTCAACCTTAAGCACTGTCAGAATTGAACTCCAGGCTGTGGGCAGAGTTTGCCTGCAATACTGCACTTTTAACCACTGCGCCAACAGGGTTCTGCTAATTCATCATGCTCATAAATTGCTCATTTTTGCTTGTATCATGTGATACAAACTGCATAAATCCATTTTTAAAAATGTTCAACCTTTATATATTGCCTATTTTTCAAACTCTAGCCAGTGTATACATAAATAATACATAGCATGAAATAATAAAACCTAATATTAAAGCATCAAGATTATAAAATGATACGTTGTAGTGTTTGATTGATTAGCTTAGCACTGGGCTTTTTGTGGGAATTGTAAAACAGCTTAGATCTTCCTAGATTGGGGGATTCTGGACCCTAACACCTCCCCCCCCAATAATCTCCTGATTGGACTACACTACAGCAATGCACTCCACATGGGCTTACTCTTGAAAAATTTCGGATCCTTCAGCTGGTGCAGAAAACAGTGACATGGGCAGTTTTGTGTGTTTCTAAAACAGCACATGTTACACTTCTGCTCCACAAGCTCCATTGGCTGCCAATTTGTTTTCAGGATCAAATCAAGATGCTGGTTTTAGCCTTTAAAGCCTATAATGGCATGGAAGTAGCTTATCTGAGAGACTGTCCATCCATCAGATCATGTAGAGAGGAGATCTTGTAGTCATGCTGTGAGTTTGGTCTTCTAGGGAGCTATACCCGGTCCCAGGAAATGGGTCTTCTTAGCCATGATGCCCACCTTATGAAACATCCTCACTCCCCATTCCCAAATTGAGGCTAGCTCCATTCCTGTTAATGTCTCAGAAATTCCTTAAGAGCTGACTTTGTCATCAGGGTGCCCAAGTAGAGATGTGAAGGCCTGGAAAAAAACCGGAAAAATTCAGAAAAAAACCGTTTTTTTTCCGTTTTTTTCCTGAAGGCTTTTTTGGTTTTTTTCCAAAAAATTGGAAAAATTGAAAAAATTAAAAAAAACAACATTGTGGAATATTTTATTTTAACATGATGAATAAAATATTTTAAGACAGGGTGTTCAAATATTTTCCAAATAATTTCTAAAAAAAATGTATGATATCAGATTATTCTAATTTCTGTGCACTGAGTGAGGACAAGCAAGTCCTAGATAACAAACTGAACCCTCCACTGCAAGAACAGTGTGCTTAGTCCCACTCTCTTCTTAACACTTCCCCCATCTTCAATTCTTTTTATGAGAATGGGGTTTTTATTTTTATTTTTATTTAATACCTTGGAGAGGAAATTTGAAATCTTGTTACTTTTGGTTTTGAAAATTGTTTGTTGGAGTCTTTTTGGCTGTTCCACATAAACTAGTAAGCAGTTCAGGAGATTGTTGCTCCCTTTGTTACAAATAAATATTATAAAAAAGTAAATTCTGTTTGTGATAATTGTTTGGCTACACTATATTTTTAATATGCTAGTTGTGATAATTTTATGCCAAGTCAAATTGTCCATAGTCATATTTTATGTTCCTAAAGTAACAGAATGACTTTCAATCTTAAAAAGACAAAAAAGTGCTAATGTAGCATTTTTTTCAATTTTTCCGAAAATTTCTGTTTCCCCCCCCCCAAAAACCGGAAAAAAACCGGGTTTTTTTCCGAGCTTCAAAATTTCCGGGAATTTTACATCTCTATCCAAGAGGACTAGTGAAATATTGAGGTTAACGTTTACTGTCTGTTACTATTTTATATATTTTAACCATGACTATTCTTATATACAGCTAGTCCTTGACTTACGACTGGTCACTTAATGATTGTTCAAGTTACAGTGAGCTTGAAAAAAATTATTTAGGACCTGTCCTCGAAGTAATGACTGCTGCTCCACCCCCTGATCAAATGTGATCATGTGATCACATTTCGTGTGCTTAGCAGCCAGCTTACATTTACGACCAGTTGCAGCAACTACCAGGCACATGACTTTTGCTGTTTTCTAGCAAAAAAAGATGCCCATTGGATAAGATGGATTTAGATTTATGATCATGTGATTTGTTTAAGAAGTGCATCATTTGCTTAACTGCAGTGACTTGCTTTAATGAGTGCCATAAAAAGGGTCATAAAATAAGGTCCGGTCACATGGTGACTCAAACCGCAATGACTTCTGATCAAAATTGTGGTCATAAGTCAATTTTTTTTAAATTAATTATTTAATGCTGCCCAGAGTAGTTATTTATGAGATTTTTGTGAGCCCACATACATTTGATAAACAAGCAAATGAAATAAATTGTCAGGCAGGTGCATTTTCCTTCGACGAGAGACTGAACTGGGCAGATGATACGTTCTGCCTTGTCAAGCTGCAAGGAGCGATGCCATTTTATTTGACGAGTGTTTTAGTGCACAAGAAGCATGCCTTAAACATCTCTTAGTTGGAAATAGATTTTCTATGGATGCATAGTCCATGTGCTGAAGCCCCTTTGTCCAGCAAAGTGATGTGGCTGCAGGATTGTTTAGAAATCAGGAGTCCTATTGCTTGTGAAGGAGAGTTTCACCACAGAGATATTTGAAGTGAGTTATTGCTTCAAAGGTTTGCCTTAGAAGGGAATGTTGTAACTGGTTGCAGGTTAATATTGAAAAAGTGTACTCTAGGAGAGCATGCGATAGACTTTCTAACTAGTGCTTTTTAACTCTTCAGGCTCTAGAAATTTTATACCGACAGCAGTGGACTGCCATGGACGAACTGGGTGTTTTGATAATATCTCCTACCAGAGAATTGGCTTACCAGACATTTGAAGTCCTGCGTAAAGTGGGGAAGAATCATGAATTTTCTGCAGGTCTGATCATTGGTGGAAAGGTAGGCTCTTCTTTTAAACAATAATTGTTTGGTGGGCAGTTAGAATATTCGATTGATATTTGTTGGCACAGTGGATTTAGATGCGTGTTAAGGGTATGTATGAACCTCCCCTACCCAATTCAGAACAAACTGTTGAACAAAAATTCTGCAGAATGATTTCAGGTCAGCTACTGGCTAGTCTGACCTTCACTCTCTCTTTCTGTTTCTCTTCCTCCCTCAGTCATCACTGGCATGACATATCCCCCTGATCTTAGAATCATAGAATTACAGGGCTAGAAAGGAGCTGGGAGGTCTTCGAGTCCAACCCTCTGCCCGAGACAGGAATGAATCTTCCTATCATCTATCCTCCTTTACTTACTGCATCTGGCACATTCCTCCAGTCTTCCTATCCGTCCATTTTTTCAGTGCTTTTCCTTCTTTTTGAATAAGTTGAGGAAAGTGTTGGCTATGTTCCAGGATTCATTTCAGATAACAACAAAAAGCAAGATCGGTACAGTGATAACTTCTCTGTTAGTCTACCAGCCCCCTCTAACATAAAAATACCCCACCTCAAAAACCCCAAAGCCAGCCGGCAGAGCTAGGTTTTGTTGCCTTTCCAGAATGTCAGAAGGGTGCAAAGACTAGAAGCACCAGGTTAGAAACCAGGAGCCTGTGAATTCTAATCTCGCTTTAGTCATGAAAGCCAGTGGGTAACTTTGGGCCAGTCACTCTCAGTCCAAGTGTTGTTGTGGGGAAAACAGAAGGTGAAGGTGGAAGGTGTTTTGGACATGTTCTCACCTTGAATTATTTGTAAAAATAATAAAGGTGAGATACAAACAAATAAATAAAAATATTCCAAAGAGCAGGGCCACTGCAGAAAAATTCCACTTCCCCACAGCATAAGAGAACACTCCAAAATCTGTTTATAATGCATTATTAGAATAAGGAATTTGTCCAACCAGTGGTGCACTACTTATGTGTAGATTGAAATTTCAATAAAAGTAGGAACCTTGTGCAACATTATCTAAACATCTCCCATTAGCCACTGCCAACTTGGTGGGTTATTGAGGTTGGTGGGATTATAATTCGCTGAGTTGGGATCATTCCATAAATCACTGTACAGCCACTTTCTTCTTTAACATTATACTTTTCCCAAATATATATTTTTGTTTGTGCTCTGCCAGTGGTATGTGGACAAATTGAGATGTTGTGCCCACAGAAATTATCACAGACCGGAGGCTATTTCATCTTCATAATTTTGTGTCTATGTTTATAATTTGTGTGCAGATGTCAATCTCTGTGCTATTGAAGATGTTTGGAGAAAAATATGATCTTTTCTGTGAGTTGGTGTGCCATGTTCAAAGTGGCTTTGTGTGAATGCAATTTGCAAAACTACGCATCCTAAATTCTCAACCAACCTGCTTTTTCAGGACTTGAAACAAGAATCAGGCAAAATCCATAATATGAATATCCTCATTTGTACACCTGGTCGTCTTTTACAACACATGGACGAAACCTCGTATTTCCATGCCTCTAATCTTCAAATGCTGAGTAAGTATAAAATATTTGTTGGGAGTGTCTGATCCTGGATCTGTTCAGTGTGAATTCTGATTCAGAGCTTTGCTTGAAATCTTAATGGAAACGCTGCTGCCTTCTAACCTTAAACTTCTTACGGAACTGATGCATTTATGTTGCTCTGGGCAATTCACAGCATGCAGAGAATATTTCTTAAAATGGAAGAAAAGGGAAGAATATACTTGTTCAAACTTCCTGTACAAGACTCCTAACTGTCTTAATGTTTTAAAATTAAAAGAATTGTGCAGGTGGTTGCATGGATTTAAGAACAGCAATAGATATGCAGAAGAGTGTGGTGTTATGTCCATGTGGGATAGGACATATTAGATGTCTACAACCATATCAGCACATTTGGGTGATATGTAGTGGACCCCCGACTTAACTACTGTCAACTCTGAAGCGAACCTGGCTGGGTCCATTTTGAAGGCTTCAGGGTTGCCACAATGCGAAGAAGGGATAGGGAGGGGGAACATAGTTAGATGGGGGTTTTGTAGCCAAAACAAAATAGTTTCCTGTGGGAACCAAGAACATTCCAACAGGTGGCTGGAGAGAGGAGGAGCACAATAACCAGGCAACCAGCCAGCACCTTGGTTGGACAATGTGACTGATTGTTTGGGGAAAGGGGGAACTTTTACTTTTTAATCAGGTGAAAACCACGGGAACTTTCAGAGTCGGTTTTCACCAGTTTGTGCCAATATGATATCTCCAATAAAATTGTTCTTTGAGGAATCTGCCTGCCTTGAAGTTCTCCTTTCTATGGAGCTATTACTTAGAACCTTGACAACTACATTATGTGAAACATCCAACGGTGTGTCATTTAACTACTAAAACTTTTGAAATCTGATTTCCCCCAATTTGCTTTTCTCATTCCAGTCCTTGATGAAGCTGATAGAATTCTGGACATGGGCTTCGCTGATACCATGAATGCAATTATAGAGAACCTTCCTAAAAAACGGCAGACCCTGCTTTTCTCAGCCACGCAGACCAAATCTGTGAAGGACCTTGCTCGGCTGAGCTTGAAGGATCCAGAATACATCTGGGTGCATGAAAAAGCAAAGTTCAGGTTGGAGTTCAGCTTATGTAGTCTGCAAAGAAATCTGTGTGTTTTGGGTACTGTCTTGTTTTTCTCTATTCTGAACCTCCTTGTGGCATGGTATGGTCTGAGAGTTTCCAGTCTTGGGCTTAGAATAAAGCAGGCCAATAAACTAGAGTAGGCACATCCAGGAAAAGAAGATTTAATCTGGATTAATCACAGGGTGTTTGTAGAATTCCTTGTTTCAGTACTTGCTTATCATTTCAACAACTGTGTGTACAAGAAATCACTGCAATGTATAACTTTTGGACCTTAAAGCAGAGAGCTGCAAGCTAAAGTAAGTGTATAAAATAGTTGATTTAAAAGAGACACGACTGGCTAACAGTGCGACTCTTGGGAGCAGCCCAAGTAATTTTTGATTTGATCTCTAAGTCTTTATTTCTCAAAGGTCTGGTGGTGACCAGACAACTGGTCTGTAACTGATGTCCAGTTACTAGATAGCTTCCAGTAGTTGAATTAAAAATTATTGCAATGGCAGACAACATAATGCAGCGTTCCATGCATGTGTTTTTACGATTACAACTCGAGCAAGTTTTGCAAGCTTGCAAGCTTTTTCATGTTCCACAGGTCCTGTGAATGCTGTCCTTATGGCTTGTCCTGCAAGAAGGTCTGATTTCTGGGATGAACAAGTTATCTTTTCACTTCCCTGCTCTGAACTTCACCTGGATTAGGGAACAGCAATTGCCACTTATTCCCTTTTTTTTTTGGCTCCAGGTTCTTTGCCATTTTGAAGCAGAAACCTAGTGAAAACTGTAAAGTTGAGGCCTAAAATACAGGTAGTCCTTGCTTACCAACTGCCTCATTTGAAGTTATAATGGTGTGGGTTTAAAAAAAAAAGCTTTGCAACCAATCCTTGCATTTATAGCCATCACAGTATCCCACAGTCAGCTGATCAACATTTGGGTCCTTTGTAACCTCCTTGTGACAAGCAGAACTAATAGAGAAGCAAAATCATTTAAGTCTCAGGGAAGTAAGGTCATAAACCTATCATTGGTCATTGATCATTTTTTTCGCTTAGCAACTGTGGTGCTAAGCAACCAAGTTGCTGGTCCCAATTGCGGTTGTTACTGGAGGATTATCTGGAGTTTAAATAAACACTTCAGAACTTGGGGAAAAGAAATTCCCTGACTTTTCCATTTGCATGATTTTCCTTCTACTCTCAGACATCATCCTGGCCTGGATTCTCAGTTGCGAAATTGTTGTTGACCTACACACTTTATTCAGAACATAGGGCTCATTCAGTGCTTTTGCGTGAAAATGGATCTGCTTCTTACGGAGAAGAAGAAGCAAAACTAAGTTGTTCACTTAGTAAGAAACTTTAGGATAATACAGTGTTTTTGATTGATTATATCTACCGTAACAACCATTTTGAGAATTCAGTCTCCATTTCACCCATGATCTCCGTAGAATTAATTTGAAGTAGTTCTGACAAAATGCTTTTTAAGGTTCCAGGTATGCCTCCAGAAGATCAGGAACATGATCTAGGATTAATATGGCAACTGTATCTTGTATACATAACTGGAGAAAATGGTTGAGAGTCTGAATGTCTATATTGTATTTATTTATTTAGCAAATTTATATAGTTGCCCATCTCAGGGTGGCATGCAAATGTAATAATTAGTAATTGAAAACCATAAATGCTCAAACATAAATATAAAGGAAACAAGATACTGGGTGAAGAACACTCAATTGATATCATATAGCCATCTTGCAAGTTCCACGTGGGATCCCCAAGGTTGATGAAAGAACTACGTTTTAAGGCTAACGGTGATGGGGCTAACTTTATCTAAGGCAGCGGTTCTCAACCTGTGGGTCGCGACCCCTTTGGCGGTCGAACGACCCTTTCACAGGGGTCGCCTAAGCGCGCGCTAGCCCACCATCTTGGTGCCACGCCCCCTTTGTCACCTCATCGCGCGGGGGGTGGGGAGGGGGTCGCGGCATTAGGAAGGTTGAGAACCACTGATCTAAGGGGAGATGATGTTTCAGAGTGGAAACCACAGCAGAAAAGGTACACCATCTGGCTCCTGCTGGATGGAGCTGCGTACTAGACAGGTAGATGTAAGTAAGGAGAGGCGGTTCCTAAAATAACCTGGCATCAGTGATTCGAAGAACTATATTTAATTTAAGTTACACTTAAATGGTAAATGTAACTGAACAAAGTGACGTTTATATTTTACCTTGGCCCTAGTCATTCATTTTGAGAAGATGGTCTCTTGCAAATGCCCTGCAAAAACAAAGGATGCCTGCTTGTTTGGAAAAAGTTGCAGATCTGGTTTTACTTAGATAATACTTTGAGACACGTTTAGTTGAACATATATTGTTTGTTTTCCATTGCTTTCCCCCCCCCCCCATTGATGTTTTTATCTGTTGTCTATTTCTCCTTTTCTGGTACTTTTAGTACTCCAGCAACCTTGGAACAGAACTACATAGTTTGTGAACTGTACCAGAAAGTCAATATGTTGTACTCCTTTCTGAGGAGTCACCTGAACAAGAAGAGTATTGTATTTTTTGCAAGCTGTAAAGAGGTATTGTATAATCCCATATCCTACCATTTATAAGAGTGTTGATTATAATTTATAAAAATCAAATGGATAATAGTCACGCAGGGTGTTGCATCATAAATTGTCTGCCAATATATTCTACAGTACAAGTAGTCCTCGACTTACAACAGTTCGTTTAGTGACTGTTCAAAGTTAACAACGGCACTGAAAAAAGTGACTTCCGATTGTTTTTCACGCTTGTGATCATTGCGGCATCCCCATGGTCATGCCATCAAAATTCAGACGCTTGGCAAACTGACTCATATTTATGACGGTTGCAAGTGTCCGGGGTTATGTGATCATCTTTTGCGATCTTCTGACAAGCAAAGTCGGTGGGAAAGCCAGATTCACTTAACAACCATGTTACTAACTTAACAGATGCAGTGATTCACTTAACAACTGTAGCAAGAAAGATCAACAAATGGGGCAAAACTCATTAAACAACTGTCTCTCTTAGCAATGGAAATTTTGGGCTCAATTGTGGTCATACGTCCAGGACTACCTGTAATCAGAAAGTTAGAATACTGTAAAACAAGCAAAGCAGATGAAAGCACGTAAATTGTTTTGCTGCTGAATCCTGAGGCTGGAGAGAATGTCAGGACTATAACACAATCACGTTATTTATCAATAACAGTTATTTATCAGTTATTTATCAACTGCTAACTTTATAGAAGTTAGCAGTTAAGTATCCAAGCAAAGAGAAATTTGGGGTGTAGGTAGAGGCAAATACTCCAACTGGACTTCTTCAGATATCTTTGTGTTGTATTCAATGAAATGCATGCTTTGTTTATAAATGGACCAAACACATCATAGTAAACATTGTCATCCAAGCATTTTATTCTATGAGAGGAAAGGAAGATGTTTTTCCTGATTAGGTACCTTGTAAGTGTAGCTTTAAATAAGCACTTGGCTTAAAAATGAGATGCCTTTAGATCAAAGGGTGGGGTTTATTTATAAAAAGGTTATTATTTTGGGAATAACTCCCATCTAAATTGTGGCGAGATCCTTTTTTGAGATATCGTGAAGTTTAAAACAGCATCAACTCTGTTGGGTGTAGCTATAAATCTGTCAGTAACTGAAAAGATTATGGTGACAAAAGGCCTGGCACTTGATTACCGTGCAAATTGCTGTGAAATTGACAAAGGTATGTTCAGGGGCAGAAACAGATAGATTAGCTGAATTAAATGAGACTTCATGAGATTTCAGAATTGTAAATTCTAATCGTGCTCCTGGGTTTTCCATAGCATTCGCTTTTAGGAAACATAGTGGTTTGGTTTTAACTCCCATGGTAATTTTGTGAAAATTGCTGCATCATAAAAATGATATGAAAGCTCCAGGAGGAAAGGATATTTTCCTGGTTTTTTTCCCCTGGGAGACATGAAACCTTAGCATGCCTCTTCCTCTGATTTTTTTTCCATTGTGCAGATCTCTGGCCTTTTCCATTTGCAAACCTTTGTATCCCTGTGTCTAGCTAGCTGAGGTAACAAAGGTAGCTCTTCCACCTGTTTGAAACTACCGTGTTTCCCCGAAAATAAGACATGTCCCGATAATAAGCCCAACAGGGCTTTTCGGGACATGCGTTGAAATAAGCCAACCCCCGAAAATAAGGCCCCCCCATTACTTTCCGGGGGAAAGGGGGGGGCATGCCGGGAGGCGCTCTTTTTGCTGCGGGCACTTTTTTGGCCGGGAGAGCGAGAGCAAGTGAGAGTCGAGGGCACGCACACCCCACGAGACTGCTCGGCTCCTCTGGGCTCTGCCTCTGCCAGCGTTTTCAAACGCGCTCCTGCCTCCGAGGAAGAAAAGGGGAGCCTTGATGGCTGCCTCGCCGCCCCATCTCAGGCAGGAGCGCGTCACAACGCTGGCAGAGGCAGAGCCATTACTTTCCGGGGGAAAGGGGGGGGCATGCCGGGAGGCGCTCTTTTTGCTGCGGGCACTTTTTTGGCCGGGAGAGCGAGAGCAAGTGAGAGTCGAGGGCACGCACACCCCACGAGACTGCTCGGCTCCTCTGGGCTCTGCCTCTGCCAGCGTTTTCAAACGCGCTCCTGCCTCCGAGGAAGAGAAGGGGAGCCTTGATGCCTGCCTCGCCGCCCCATCGCAGGCAAGATCCTTTCA
>QLTV01002545.1:868628-887612 GCA_003457575.1 Thermophis baileyi | reverse complement strand
TTCAACACACACACAGCTGTCAGATCAGACCAGCAATTCACCCAAGGCCACATAGATAACAAGGAAAGAAACACACATCAGAATTAAAACCGTCTCTGGAACAACAGCTTGCCTGGTTTGTTCCCCAGAAAGAAGGCAAAATTCAATCTGAGGTTTGGAGCACCAAAACAGGTCAGTTAGCCAGTCCAACCGTTGGTCTCTTCATAGATCTTCATAGGTCTGTATATGATGTCTTTTTTATGCTGTCCTCATCCCAGCTTGATTTTCTTTATGCCAAAGCCTCTTCAGGATAATAGGAGGTGTTTTCCTGCCTGCCCTTTCCTTCAGATAGTTGCCAGGAATGTTTGCAGTGTTTGTAATGAAGAGAGGAGGAAGCCTCCCAGGGCTGCTGCTGCTGCGGTTCCCAGTTGCTTTTTTTGTTAACTATAGGCAAGCCCTATAGTTAACAAAAAAAGCCCTATATATTTATTGACACCCCGTTGTTGAGATTCTAATATGTCACGTGACGACGCCGTGACGACGCGAGTTTGACACCCCGGGGTTAGGCAGTGTTGGCCTACAATGTAATACATATGTACTGTCAACTAGTCTTGCTCATAGAATTTAGTATTTAAAATTATGATTGGTTTCTAGGTTCAGTATTTGTTTAGAGTATTTTGTCGCCTTCGTCCGGGTCTCCCTATACTGGCTCTTCATGGCAAACAGCAGCAGATGAAAAGAATGGAAGTTTACCACGATTTTTTGCGCAAGAAATCGGCAGTTCTTTTCGCTACGGATCTTGCAGCTCGTGGGCTAGGTAAACCGTTTTACATTCCTTCACATCCAGGGGAGTTATCTAATCGGTTTGTCCCAGTTCTTGAAAATCATTTGTTAAATTAATCATTTAAGGAAGAGACCAAGATCCAGCTGGCTAAGGTTGAGTGGAGAACTCATGTTCTCCAGCAGCAGACCTGGGATGCTAGTCTTTATCCTTTCATTGCCTGTGTCCTCTTCTGCTGCTTCCTCCACAGTCATGTCCCCATTGCTTCAAGTCCTGCTGTATCTCAGGAATGAACTAGTCTAATTCCCTGCTAAGTTAAGATCCAGGTCAGAATCCAGGAGGCCAGCCAAGCAAGAGGAGGAAGATGAGGAACTAGGAAAGAACAGAACCACGTGTTCCCTAATTCAGATAGCACCTTGTCCACATTTCTATAGGTTTAGGATTTGTATTTGTTGATTTTTCCAATCTTGCATCCCCATGTGACAATGGACTTCAGTTTCTATAATCTCTGGTCAGGATGATCAGATTTTCCTAGTGATCAACTATTAAGTACAGTTAATTAGTTTACTGAGCATATCAAGAGACAACGGAGTGTAAACTAACAGAAGGATAAAGTAGGCATAAAATATAAAGTATGGAACAAAGAAAATTCAGACAAGTGCATCACCTTTATTGTACATGTGACCTCAGTCTGTTCTATATAATGAGCTCTCAGCTGAATAGTTTTAATTATGAACTTGGTAATTCTGCTGGCTGGCTATATATTTATTGACACCCCGTTGTTGAGATTCTAATAGGCACTTTAGTCAAGTAAAGATTCTAAATACTGGGTCCTTGTTGGGGCAAATAATTGGCATTCAAATAACATATGTACAATGCCTTTGATATCTGGGGCTAGAGATCAAGTATTGATAAGGGAATCTTCAATTAAATTTTCCTTCTCTGGTTCAGCACTTCCTTGAAGCTGTATCTGTTCCAATGTATACTTGTGCCTTTCTTGCATTTTGAATGTAAAAGATCTGATTGATATAAAGTGGGGTTTTATAAAATTGCTGGTCTTCAGTTTAATGGGCCATTATCTTAGTTCAGCAGCTTCCAGCATAACTATCATATATAGAGAGAGATGGGGGCAGGGGAGAAGAGCATAATAGGAAAGGAAATAACTAGAAGGAGAAGAACAGAGACTAGACAAAACCTTAAAAGAGAAATACTGTAATAGAAATTTATTTATATTAAAAAGTTAGCCGAAATACAAATTGGATTATTTCTGAGCTATACATGCATTGCAAACTGCTGGTTTAAAATCATAAATGGTCAGTTCTACTTTTTAATTTGTAAAATGCAAATGATTTATCTCTCCATACCAAGTTTAAAATTATGCTCCCTTTCATTATTTAGGAAATGAAGCTTCTATTAATTTTAGTTCCATCTGACAGATACGTGTAGCTAGAATATGTGATTAATTGTACTTTATGAGCAGTCTCTTTCAACACAGTGCCAGTAAAACAGAGGTGGAGTGCAAAATTCATATGGAATTTTACTGCTAACGTAGAAAATGTTTGTATGTGACTGGATTTCAAATGGTTTTTTTACAGACTTCCCTGCTGTGAACTGGGTCATTCAGGTTGACTGTCCAGAAGATGCAAATACATATATTCACAGAGTTGGGAGAACAGCCAGGTATATAGAGTTTTTATGTTCTATGGAGTGGCTTTCCCTAACTTCATGTCCTCTGATTCTGTTGCTCCATCTTCCAGAATTAGCCAGCCAAGTTAGCTAATAGTTGTGGACATTGTAGTCCCAATATCTAGAATATATTGAAGAAAGTTTTTCAATGTTAAGGTAAAACTATTCATAGGTCTAAGAAAATATTAAGGTTAGCCCTGTTATTACATTAGATTGGTGTTTTCAAAATGCTGGCTGGGGAATTCTGGGAGTTGAAGTCCACACATCTTTAAAATGGCCAAGTTTGAAAAACACTGCATTAGATTATGTTATTGTGGTGGTTTGTGACTGGATTCATGTACTTTGTTTAACAGCCAAGATGACCAACACTGAAAAAAAAGTAAGGATAAGTGTGATTGGTACTTTTAAGTTTAAGAAAGAGTCATCTGAAAATGGGCAGCAAATAAATTTGATAGATTGATTTAAGTAAACAAAAAGAAAGAAAGAAAGAAAAAGAAAGAAAGAAAGAAATAGAAAGAAACAA
Organism: Thermophis baileyi; assembly: GCA_003457575.1. Lineage (NCBI taxonomy): Eukaryota > Metazoa > Chordata > Lepidosauria > Squamata > Dipsadidae > Thermophis > Thermophis baileyi. The sequence continues at coordinate 884,643 of QLTV01002545.1, read as the reverse complement.
AAATAAAAAGAAAGGAAAGAAAGAAAGAAAAGAAAGAAAGAAAGGAAGAAAGAAAGAAAGAAAGAAAGAAAGAAAGAAATAGAAAGAAACAAAAATAAAAAGAAAGGAAAGAAAGAAAGAAAAGAAAGAAAGGAAGAAAGAAAGGAAGAAAGAAAGAAAGAAAGAAAGAAAGAAAGAAAGAAAAAGAAAGAAAAAGAAGATGTAGTTTAAATGTCACATTTCTTCTCCCCCTTCCCTGGTATTTAGCCATTATGCCAGGTGACTGATTCCTTGTAAACTAATACCTTTAATATTAGTCTAATGAGTGCTTTCCTTCAGTGTGTAAACTAATACCTTTAATATTAGTCTAATGAGTGCTTTACTTCAGTGTGAAGTTTGGATTCTTTTCCCTCCTTGGTTAAATTTAGGAGGGAAACAGCTTATCAGAGAAATATTTAATTATATGAAAACCCAACACAGTTCAGTTTCCAAGTCTCGGGACTCTCATAGCCTGACTTATATTAATCATGACAGAAAAATAGGTATGTCCATATGACTAGGACACAGTTTGAGTACAGTGTCTGAGAAGCAGGTAGGAATATATTTGCTGTGAATTGTAAAATATTTATTTGATGCATATATTGTTCCTATACAAGGCTCTGAATTTCCTGTTGAGATCTTTAAGCAAGTTTATACTTGTTTAATTTCAGTAAGGTTGGAATAATGTTTGGACACTGAGCTGTGTATTTTCTTGGTATCTGTTCTGCAAATGAATTTTGTTCATCATTTAACATTGGTTTTTGCAAATGTTGTGGACGAAGCATAACATAAGCTTTATTTTTGGTTCATGTTGCTGAGATCAGGTTGGCTAGAGTGGATTTATAAGCAGCATACATTGGGGAACCTTGTATTTTATTTATTAAGCTTCTAGTGTTTCTCAGAGTGTAGAGTGACAACATGGATTCTCCTGAGACCTGAAAAATTAGGGTAGATATATCAAATGTTGTGCATGATTCAACCCATATTCAGATATGGGTTTGACTGATTGTTTTATATATATATATATATATAGGCTCTGGACAGTGCATGGTACAGATATGCCCTGACATTTTTTTTTGTATTTTCCAAGAAGAGATTATTAAAGTTCACTTGGGAAATCTTGTCTATCTTCTGATGCATTACATTTGTTTTTGTTTTCTCACCTACTCAAAAATTCTGCCTGGGCAGGTTATAGATTTATATCTCCTCCTTTACTACACATTATTTTAAAACCATGTTTTCTCTCGGGTACCACTGTGCTTCACTATACATATTTATAAGGCATTATATAATGTATTACGCACTATAATAAATACAAAAAAAAAAGATTAAACTGCCTTGAGGAGAATTTGGCCAATTTGATAATATAATGGAGGTTTCTCTCAGGCTTTCTAACAAAAACTCAGCAGTAGTTCCCAAATTGTCCAGTTGGCATGGCTTGATGAGGTGCTTAAGCTTGAATTCAGCCGAAAACTCATATTCCTGAAGGCAAGATAAATGTTTTTATCTCACACTAGGTTGGAGCCACTAAAACAGTTGATTGCTTGCTGTTAACATTGAGATGCAGTTTAATTTAATTCCACCACTTCTTTTTTTCCTCTTCTTCCCACCGGGTGATGTTCTTTTTGCCTTTTGCTTTCTACTCTTGAAGCTTGGTGACTGTTGCTTGTGGACATTACTTGCCACATTGTCCTGGAAAACTTTGCTTCTCAGCTTAATTCCTGTAACATCCTTCTCCCCATTTTATTCCCTTTCTCATCAGTGGCAAGATGAGTTGCCTTGATGGTGTCAAGGTTAAATTTTGTCTTCTACATACCAGAATTGGACAGAGTGACACTAAAGACTGAGTAGCTTAGCTCCTGATTTAAACATCTGGACATTACTGGAGCTGTTTTTGTATGACACATCTGTATTAAGGTACAGGTGAAGGAGAAATCTCCAGTTGAAGACCCAGAAGGATCAAGGCAGAGATTTGCTGAGTAAAATGGCTGGTGGAAAGGATTGAAGCTTTCAGAGAATGTTAGTGAAGATAGCCTTACAAAGATGCGGAACTCAAGAAGCTCAGGAAAGAGTTGTTTTTTCCCTCTTTCCATTCTCCCTCCTAGGCTAGAAGCAATCCAGGAAGTGGAAATACCGAGAAGCATTGCATGAGTCAGGGAGGGAAACAAGATAGACTCTAAAAAGCTCCATTTGGAAATTGTCAGGGTAGAATTCTATGTATAATTTTGTTAAGCTAAGGACACTCTATCTATTGAAAACGTACAAATTATCTACCTAAAAGCACTACAAAAATAAACACTATAATTTAGAGAAAAACAGTATGTTCATCTGGAAAGTTTATGTCCTTCCTCCTACCCTCTGACAATACCTCATTTGGTCTAATTCAGAGTGAAAGGAAAGGAGGACATTTCTCTCTGTTACTTGGTTTCGGTGGCAATTAGAGCGTCTTTCTCTGGGAACACAATGACAGAATGAAGAGCAGTTCCTGCCTCTTCCCTTCAGCCCCCATGTCTGAATGTTGTTTATTGGCTAGAGCTAGCCAATTTCTGGAATGTCTTCTACAGCATTTTCCACTGTAGGAGCTGAGAGGCAAGAGAGAAGGCTTGTCTTAGCACCTCTTTCTTCAGTCATCAAACCCTCCATCTCTTCACCCTCTACCAAGTGTCAGAATCTCTGGCAGCTGCAGAAGCTTTATTGGGCAACTGGTCAGATTATTTGAGTACTTCAGATGGAAACAGTGAAGGAGGCAAGAAATAAGTACATCATTTAACACTTTCAGAAATGTTCCAAGTCTAGGGAAATATACACATGCTTCTTCCTTCAGTCTTCTCTAAACTGTAGAGTTTAGATATGGTACTGTCAGGGTTCCGAATAGCATCTGGAATTAAATCAGAGTCTGAGGCAAAGCATTCCTCAAAGTTCCAATTTATTAACAGAGCCATGTCAGCACGGCTGGGAGAAATCCCGCATCTGAAGCCTTCGGGGTTTCTCCACCCAGTTGAAAGTTCAAGCCTTTGTCCCCACACCCCCAAGTTCATCACATGAACCAATCTTCATTGCTTCATCCTCTGGTAGCTTGGTTGGAACTCCACCTTCCTCTGTGCAGGTGCAGGACAAAGGATGACCTTGACAATCTAGAAGGACTTTGTTGTGGCTACATGCAGACATCTCTCATGCAACTGCCCCTCCCAAATTCCCATAGCAAAGAATACATTTTAAACTAGCATAAAGTGTGGCAGGCCAAAGATCCAAAGAAAATGGCTTCGGCCTGACAGGTACACTTCCAGATCCTACATTAAACTGATACCCCCCCCCCGGGTGAATATTTTCCATAATGGCTGCCAGGTTTCTTCTTCTATCTGATATTTTTTTTTAAATTAACATTCTGAGGTGCTAGAGAGGTCGGTGGTGGTTACCAATTTGTCTTCCAGATACAACTAAGTTTAATTAAATAAATACTGAGCTAATTAATTTAATTAATTAAAAAAATACTGAGCTAATAGTAAAAGAACCCACTGGATTTCTAACAGCGTTTAGCATGTTTTGGCTCATGAGCAAAGTTTTGGCTCAAAGAAATCTAATATTTTTGGACTAGTGGGCATATTGGGAAGTTTGAAAGCAGGCCATAGGTCTCTCACAATGAAGGGATCTGTCTGTTTCCAAAATGGCACTTAAAATAGAAATTATGGGTAAAAAGTGGGTAATGATACAACCATTTATTAGAAGGCAAGTAGTGAGGGTACTCTGCCCATCCCTTAGATCAGGGGTCTGCAACCTTAAACACTCAAAGAGCCACTTGGGCCCGTTTCCCACAGAAAGCAAAACAAAGGGAGCCACAAAACCTGGGTGGGCATGGCCAACTCGATGTCACTCACCCCCACCCAGTCACATGCCCCCCCAGCCACACCTACCCAGGTTTTGTGACTCCCCATGTTTTGTTTTCTATGGGAAATAGGTATCTCCCTCTCTCATCTCTCTTTCTCTCTGGGCTGTTGTGCTCGGTGCTCGGCGGGGAAGGGGAGCACTTCCCCACGCTGCCCACTTCTTTCTCTTGGCCCGCCGACAAGGGAGGAAGAAGGCCAGGCTTGGGGGATGGCCCCCACCCCACAAGATCCGCTCCTGCCATTCTCTCCCAGCCCTCTTTGCTGGCGGCAACAGCAAATGTACCACAATGAAGGCGGAATACTGTTGCTGTGCAAAGGCAAGTAGAGGGGTGCTTCGCTCCCGCACTAAGGCTCCGGCCATGCCACTGCCGTGACAGGATGATGGCTCTTTCATCCCTCTGCCACGACAGTGTGACAGGGAGCCGCAGCAGAGGGCCCAAAGAGCCACATGCGGCTCCGGAGCCGCAGGTTGCAGACCCCTGCCTTAGATGGCTCTTTTATCCCTCCAACAGGTTGATGCATTTTCAACTGAAACACCGAGGCTCCACCATCTACCATTGCTGTTTTCTAATAAACCCTATGGGCTCTAGAAGTTTTCTCCACTCTGCCCATTTCCCATACATTATTTTAATTAAGAGAAACCAGGAAAAAGTTAAAACCAAATGGAGTATGCAACCTTGCAGGTACCATCGCAAGATTAATAGATATACTGGAGCCCATGGGCATCAGTTGGCCTACTTTTTTTAAAATTTATTTATTTATACACTTTCTCTTTACATACATAAGTGCTTTGTGAACAGCGCGTTGTCTGGGTCAATTTGCTTACATAATACTATTTTTTCAGTTCCTAGTTTCTACCTCTGTCTAGCCATTTGTAAAACAAGTCCCATGTTTGAAAATAGTATGCGTCTTCTTTTTCTTTTATCTTCACTGTCAGTCTGTCCATTTCTGCACAGTCTAATATTTTTTTATTATTACTTCTTCATCCAGTTGGCTTACTTTTGCTTAAGAAGAACTGTATTAGAAAAACCAATGCAAACAAAATAGAAAATTAATTTTTGACAAGTCCTTGGTTTAACTTTCACTTGACCTGAACTCCACACTGAAATGAGAAAAAACTTACCGTATTTTTCGCACTATAAGATGTACTTCCCCCCACCCAAAAAGTAGGTGGAAATGTCTGTGTGTTTTATAGAGTGAATATTGCGGCGAGGGGGGGGTTGGTTCGCCGCCACCGCCTGTCACCGCTGCTGCCGTTCGCTGCCGCTGGGGAATGTTGGAGCCTTTGCTGCCGAGCAGCTGATTGGTGGTTGGATCGGCCTCCTGGAATACCGCTGATCAGCTGTTCTAGGCGGTGGCGATTGCCACTGTGCCAATCACCACCACCACCACCAAGGTGATCAGCAGCAGCAGAGAACGGCAAACAGCGGCGGCGATTGGCGGCGGCGATTGGCGGCGATGGCGATAGGCGGCTAGAACAGCTGATCGGCGGTATTCCGGGAGGCCAATCCAACCGCCAATCGGCAGCGAAGGCTCAAGTGTTCCGTGGCGGCAGCTCAGCTCAGTTGACTGGTGATGGGTGCAATGGAGCGGAGCCCTGACGAGCCACGTGCTGGGGCTGCGATAACATGCTGAAGCTGACCAGGCTGTTTGCTGCAAGGACGCTACCCAGATGAATACCAAATGGATGCTGGGAGGCAGTGGCAGAATTTTTTTTCTTGTTTTCTTGTTTAAAGCTAATGTGCGTCTTATGGTCCGGTGCATCTTATAGTGTGAAAAATACGGTATTTCCTAGCTTCAGCCATTGTGGAATAATTTTGTTTGATCAAATAGGAGTAAAATATGAAGTTAAATTAGGCAATATCTTATGTCCAAATATTTTTTGAGAAGAATATAAGAGGATTGCGGTTGCCAGAGAGATCATAAGCTTTATCTCATGGAAGGTTCATTTGATAACATAGATTACAACACCAACATAGTAGAACTATAGTGTCTTCATGCAGAAATATTTATAGCCAACTGGTTCAGAATTTTCTTCCATGAGGATTGTTTTGATCAAATTTGATATAATACAAAATACAGTGCCACTAGAGGACAGCAGTTAGTTTTCATTTTTGGAAAGTCACTTTCATGTTTTGTTTTGTTTTTGCCAACAAATGACAACATACTTTAAATGCTTTACACATATACCTAAGTCTCAATGCCCAGTTTGTACATTGCACTCAGCCTGGCAGCAAATATGCTGGCTTGCAACTGATGCAAGCTTTGTTTGCTGAAGTATAACTAGAAAATTTAGCTTAGCATAGTTAAACCTGGTTTCGAACCCAGAAGCAATTAGAGAATGAAGTCATAATTTGTTTCAGTTTTAGTCTCTGGTTTCTTCCAAGTAGATTAAACTGGGATGCTGCCTTCAGCCATTATGCCTGGCTTGCTAAGCATGAAACAGATGTTTGTTAACTACTGTTGTGCCTAAACAACAACAACAACAAAATATGTTTGTTGGTAAAGAAGTGAATAGCATCAGAATTTTTTTAAAAATGGTATGTTCTGAATCTCAAAAGAATCAGAGAGTGATCAGGAGTGTATAAATTATTTCTTACAGTGATTAAAAGGATTACTGGCTACCAAAACAATGAATAGATGCAGACCATCTTTTCACTACAAGAAAAAAAATCTAGTTTTTGATAATGAAAATGTGGGAGGTAACCGATGAGCTTTTCAGTAATCAACTATATAATGGTGTGTCGTTTGAAGTACGGTTCTCTTTGGAATTCTCTTAGACTTTCTTTAAATAAGGCTATTAATCAAAGCACTTAGATTTCTTTTTGTTCCTTGGACTTCTTCCAGACATCACTACAAGGAAGGAAATCTGACAGTCAGCAAGATTCCATGACCATTGGTTAGATGTATTCAAGGATAGTACTCAGACTGATTAAGTCTTTTAGAACATTAATGGATAAACTTTCTATAATGAATATAGTGGTGGCCTGAGGGACTAATAAATTTTAAAGCTGTGTCTCTCAACCTTGGCAGCTTTAAGATTTATGGAGTTCAACTCCCAGAATTCCCCAGCCATCATGCTGGAAGTTGATGTTCACACATCTTAAAGTTGCGAAGGTTGAGAAATATTGCTTAGGAATCTTCCTTAATTTTTAGGATGGGACCTCTACAGAATAACCTCTACATTGGGTTATATAGATAAAAACAACCTAGTTTAGGTTTTAATATAATAATGTTTGTGAGGTTAAGCTATTTGAAGCACATGGTTGCCGTTTATTGGGAACCATTATCCAATGATATTTATGTAATATGTTTTACATATTACAAAATAAATAAGCACAGCTTTGGAGAGATTTTGAGCATGAAGCAGAGGATCTTCATTCATTCCTTAAATTCCAAACTTACTGTTCTTTGCTTGTAGAGTGGAGAATCATATACTATGTTCCTCTGAATTTTGTGTGCCACAAAATGCTCCTTGTTTCTTTGGCTTAGAGTTTGAGTAGATATGTTTGTGAATATACCACAAATGCAGTCATTAACTAGTACATTTCTAAAGAAAACCTAGCAAGCTTTTTGTGATGACCCGGGGCGTGGCACGAAGGCAACACAGCCAGAGAACCGGTATGAGTTTATTGGCACCAACTTTGCCCCCAACGTCCCATTTACTCTCCGGCCTGGAGAAAAGCTCTCCCACAAACCTGCAGCAGCTTCTGATTGCAGATACTCCAGTCCAAACGCTGTAAGCAGAATTACTGCAATCAATCACTCCAGCAGGGCAAGATAATGAGTCCCAGAAGCGAAGAATTCACGGCAATAATTCCAGCAAGAAAAGATAAGAACACAGAAGCACGATAATCATTCCAACAGTCAGGAGAAATGCCAGGAATGCAGGCCGTAACTCTCAACACTATATGAATTCAGCGTTTGTTCCCAACAAACGCCCCTCCCAACTGCCTCTCCTTTAAACGCCATCCCCAGGTGTGCCTTGTGAAGGTAATTGGGGCCCTTTCCTTCCTCATAAGCCACGCAACCCATGTTGCTCTCTTCTGCGTTCTTCCCTACGCGCCCTAGGATGAGGAGGGGGTGGGCCTTGGTCTTCATCTGAACCCCCTCTCCCCTTGTTCTACCTCTCCCCTGCTCTGCCCAGCCTGACTTTGCCCTTCCACAGTTTCCTCCACAGCCAACGGAGCCACTCTCCCGCTCTTTGTCATCTGTTCGTCTTCCGTCTCAGATTCAGATTCTGACGGGGGCATGATACTTTTGTTGTTCACAAGAGTAACAGAACGATTGACACTATGGTTGGGTGACAGCAATAGGGTTCATTGATTTCCAAATATCAAATTTCATTGCTATGAAGATACATTCTCTATCCCTTGTTGATCAGAGAAAAGAGGAGTGTTGTCCTAGGCCTTGGTAGTGCTCAGGGAGAGAAAAAGAATGATTTAGTACCTCTTTCATTTTTTTTCCCTCTGGAAAAAAACCCCCAGTTTTAACAAGGCATCTCAACTATGTTCTGTAGTGGTGCATTGCAGTTTATTGCTCTGCTTTGCTTCTGCTAAAGAAACCATATAACTTACCATGATTTTTGATTCCAAGGTCTTGAATTGTTGCATCCTTTTAATAGCCAGAATAGGAATCTTCGTTCTTGGCTTCAAAGCCTGACTTGTTTGGCAGGAACAATGGTTTGTTTTTTGATTGGTTTAAAAGAAGGATGTTCAACCTGAGCCAGCCATGAATTCTGGGAGTTGAAGTCCTAAGTCTTAAAGTTGCCAAGATTGGACACCTCTGGTTTACATCAATGGGCATCTGTCATGCCCTGCGTTTTCTCAGGGGCTATGAAATGGGAGCTCATAAGTGGGGTTAAGAAGATTTGGAGCTGGAACTAGAGATAGAATTGGGCAAGATGGTCTCTTTTTTTCCCTCCAGCAAAGAGGCTGATGGGGAGAAACAGATATTCCTGTCAGAGATCTAAACTGATTTCTAGCATAAATGCTTTAAAATCAGACCAATGGGTGGCCATTAGTGACCTTTTGAAGTTACAACAGCATTGAAAATGACTTATGACCGTTTTTCACACTTATGACTGTTGCATCATCCTCATGGTCGTGATCAAAATTCGGACTCTTGGCAACTGGCATGTATTTCTGACGGTTGCAGTGGCCCCAGGTCATGTGATCACCTTTTGCGACCTTCTGACAAGCAAAGTCAACGGGGAAGCCAGATTCCCTAACAACCATCTTTTTAACTTAACAACTGCAGTGATTCACTTAACAACTGTGGCAAGAAAGTTCCTAAAATGAGGCAAAACTCACTTAATGACTGTCTCACTTAGCAGGGGAAATTTTGGGCTCAGTTGTAGTCCACAGGTTGAGGACTGCTTGTAATTACTTTCTGAAAAGCTCGGATTTGAAGAAAAAAAAATGCTCTCCCCCCCCCCCCAGGTACAAAGAAGGTGGTGAAGCTCTCCTCGTTTTGCTTCCTTCAGAGGAAAATGGCATGATTCAGCAGCTGTCCCAGAAGAAAGTTCCTGTCAGCAATATCAAGTAAGTTCTTTTCCAATTTGTATATAACTTAGTTATGCATTTGAAACCGAAAGCGATTTCTTTTCTATGAGACCGTTTTTTTTCTTCATAAAATAGATTTTTAAAACATTCTTTTAAACTTAAAAATGATGCGGAACACAATGAGAATATCCATTGGCAACACATCGTATATATATATTTTAACAAATAAACGAAACATTGCCTATATTTCAAATCTTCTTATTTCCTAGGAAAGCAAAAAGGCAAAATGCTCTTCCCTTATTTCAAATGTTTGGAGAAATGGAGGTCTGTAAATACAATATGACCTTTCTGTTTTTGTACCTCCTGCTAGCAATTTTACCTTTTTTTCCCCCCAGGCTAAATGATGTGATCTGCCAACACTTAATCTGTTTAGCAAAGACAGAGCTGAGACAGTGAACTCTTGTCAGTAGCAAAATTACACGAAATGTGGGATGATTTGGATGCTGTGTGGAAGGTGTATGTGATCTGTGTAATATTAACATCAGTAATGTATTTTTCTTTTTAAAAATTTGTACCGTTAGCCAAAGTAATAAAATTGGAGAGAAACAAATGGCTACTGCCACTATTAACTCCTGCCAAACACCCACATATGCTTTTAAAATCTATTATTAAAATACAATACTTTTCAAAACGAATATACTCCAATCTTTGAAACATTGAACATTTGGCAAAAGTGGCTGTAGTACACAGTTCCTATACTGCTAAATTAAAATGCTGATCTGAAATAGGGCAGTGTTAAATTTGTAGCATTAATGCTATTTTAGCCTTTTTCCTCCAAGCAAAGCTCAGTTGATAGCACCAATAGTCTCCTGCTTTGCTTCCAGTGATATCAGTTTTATACCTTCATGCATACAAAACTAATTGTCATTTGCTACCTAATATCCAGTAGCTCAATATGCAGAAAAAATGAGTTCATATGCTGCACTGAAGTAGCTGTTCGCTTCTGATAATGCTGTTTACAGTGCTTTAAATCATGGATGATAAAGTGGGAGTGCAGCGAAGCTTGCAGATTCTTGTAAATGGCTCCTTTTTGTCTTCTTATAGAAATTTAATTATTTTCCAAAGCCATTTAAATAACAGAGCTGTAGCTTGCTATGTTCATTTTTGCAGAAGAAATAATAATCCAAGATTAATACATAAGAATATTGTACCCTAAGTCTAGCTAAAGCCATCTTCTTTTCAAAGGTTGTAAATGATAGAAAGGGCTAGTGGGGGGAATGGAAGGGAGGAGAGAGGAGAGAAGAGAAAACAATCCCAATACATCACAATACAGCCCATGATGCGATCAGGTTTGATACCCCGTCTTAAAGTTGGAGCAGTTGAGAAACACCATGCTATAGGAACAGAACAGAACAACAGAGTTGGGGAAGGGACCTTGGAGGACTTCTAGTCTAATCCCCTGCTCAGGCAGGAAACCCTATAGCATTTCAGACAAATGGTTGTCCAATCTCTTCTTAAAAACTTCCAGTGTTGGAGCCTTCACAACTTCTGGAGGCAAGTTGTTCCACTGATTAATTGTTCTAACTGTCAGGAAATTTCTCCTTAGTTCTAGGTTGAAGCTTCTTGAAAACATTCAGCAGGTATCAGGTCCATGTTTAAAAAGGTACACTGAAGTTGGGCTGCAGAATTCAGCATATGAAGAATACCTGTTTTCTGATTTTTTATAGAGAAGGGCTTTCTTGAATGTCCAATAAAATGCACGGTCCTTTGGAAAGTGCTAAGACTTCCTTGCTTTGTTGTTTTTGTCCTGCGCCAGCAGTTAGTATGTAACATCAATATTGTCTTCTTTATTTTAATATGATGTAGGGATCGTTATAGGCTAACCATAAAGAGATCTATATTCTGCACAGGTAATCCTCAACTTACACAGTTCATTTAATGACCATTCAAAGTTACAACGGTACTAAAAAAAGTGACATGACTATTTTTCACACTTACAACCATTGCACTATCCCCATGATCATGTGATTGCAGAGTCCGGGAGTCACGTGATCACCTTTTGTGACCACCTCACAAGTCAAGTCAATGGGGAAACCAGATTCACTTATCCGTGCTACTAGTTTAACAACTGCAGTGATTCACTTAACAACTGCGGCAAGAAAGATTGTAAAATGGTGCAAAATTCACTTAACAACTGTCTCACTTAGCAACAGAAATTCTGGCTCAATTGTGGTCATAAGACGAGGACTACCTGTGATCAGTTAATTCTGTTGTCCAATACCTAGATATTAATCTCTTTCTGTGTGATTTTAGAGGAAGGCTCCTTATATGTCTGTAAGATGAGTAATTTCTGTCACTGCTTTCTTTTCAGTGATTTTCCAAATATTAAAACAGATATTGAAATCTTCTCTGCTGCTGCATCTATCAGTCAATAATGTTTCCTTGTCTAGGCTAAACATACCTAATTTTTAAAAACAGCTTTGCCTTGCTGTCCCTACATTGCAGTCTCTCCTTTAAATCTTTTCCAGTTGCCAATATTTTCTGAGACATCATGTGCCCCAAATTTCTAGCAAATTTTAATCAGGTCACACTAATGTTGAGTAAAATGGCATTATTATTTCCCATGTCTTGATAACTGCTACTCAGCCATAAGATCTAAAAATGGCTTTGGCTTCTTTAATTAATACATCACTTTGTTGACTCATTTTCAATATTTTTGTGCACCATAGCTTCTGATTTTAGCATTGATTAGCCAGTTCTTGGGATTCGATTGTCATTTCCTATATTTAATTTAGTAACTTTTAGTCATGTTGGATTCATGGTGGCCCTGGTTTCTCCCCAGATCTACATCTTAATGTATGAAAATAAAGAAGGGTGGCCTTAAATGTTGTCCTTATATAATGTATCCTGAGGGAGAACTTACTGTTACATTTTATTTGTTGATCTTGATTTGTAAAATAAATTGTTTTTTATTATTATTATTTTAGTATTCACATTCTAAAAGTGGCAGAAGAGAAAGACAAGGGAATTGTATGGCTTCTTTCTGAGGTGAATTGTTAAGGTTGTAGAGCTGGCTTGGATGCAAGGCTTTTATAAAACTTGATATGTCCATCTTGGCCTTGGTGATCAGTTGTTGGTTGCATTGGATTTTGGTTTTAGACCTTTGATTACGGATGTGAGATAGAAAATGTTTAGGAAATTACATAGTGGAGTATATGGGGGGAATATTTACAATGCAAGAACGTGGGGACCGAGGGAGGAATTGGGGGTGAGACAAGAGGTTTACATTCTCCAGCTACTTACGGTAAGTAGATACATTTCTGAGGTTAAAAAGTAAGGAATCAGGTACTTCTTCTCTTTGTAGTCTAAGTTGCTTGTGTGTCTTGGATTTTTAAAATATAATAAACCAAACAAATCAAACCTTTTGGTGTATCTGCTTGAAACTTTACTTTTTTAAAGGTGAATAATCCCAAATGCTGATGCTAGATGGTTAGGTCCTTTTATTAAGATTTTTACATAGTTCCTGAAGGATTTTTGTCCAAGGAGTGTCAGACCTCCTAGAAACTAGAAAGAGGCTGTGGTTACTCAAAACAATTACAAGTAGTTCTCAGCTTACAACAGTTTGTTTAGTGACCATTCGAAATTACAATGGCACTGGAAAAAGTGACTTATGGCCATTTCTCACACTTATGACCATTGCAGCATCTCCATGGTGATGTGATTTACATTCAAATGCTTGACAACTGACTCATATTTATGACGGTTGCAGTATCCGGGGTCACGTGATCATCTTTTGTGACCTTCTGAAAAGCAAAGTCAATGGGAAAGCCAGATTCACTTAACAACCGTGTTACTAATTTAACCACTGCAGTGATTCACTTAACAAATATGGCAAGAAAAGTTGTAAAATGGGGCAAAACTCACTTAGCAAATTTCTCACTTAGCAACATAAATGTTGGGCTCAATTGTGGTCGTAAGACAAGGACTACCTGTACTATTAAAAAAATAAGGTGGCTGGTTCCTCTTTTTAGAAATCTTCATTCCTTATTCTTTGGTGCTCTATACGCAGATATAGAGTTAGCATTCCAATGATTTATTATGTTTATTTTTAAGTCTTTTCACCCATATAGTGTGAGAAGATATCTTTTGGCACAGACTCTATAAAGTCATCTAGAACCAGTTTTTTGTTTGCAAGTGAATGCTTGCTTTGGGTCACTGACATGGTAAAAGCAGGTTTAACCTGGAATAGCCTGCCAGCCAGAACATCTGTTGAAGCAAATATTATTTATAAGGCTATAGTGGGGCAGCGTGTTGTTGAACTGACTTATCCCCTGATTCTTTGATGGAGAACCACTTCGCATTTGTGTGTGCACAGTTGTGTTTGTGAATTTGGAGTTCCGTTGAGATTTCTCAGGTTTGGAAACATTCTAGTGAAAATATTTTTAAACACTTAAAAGAAAAGTTGTCTTAAGAAAAAGCTCAGTATGAAAAATTGCTGCTAAATATTCAGCTCTTTCCTTCAGAGGAGCTCAGTTTTCTATCTTTTTATAAGTAGAAGGAGATATATAATGTTAATTCTGTAATTTTATCTTGGAAGAATAATTTTCTCTTCCAGTTCAAATTGTTTTCTGGGTAAAAGGCTGGAGCTGCAGTTTTTGTTGCTTCCATTATTAATTTTAAGAGAACACTCTGCATACCTGATATGATTTCAGCTGTATATTCACAATAGTTTTTCTCCATTTTATAATAATGGGGAAGAGAGATGAGGAAGTATTCCTCAGATGAAGAAGCAGTTTTTCTATGAACAGGAGACAGATCTTTGTAGGCCTTTAAGAGAAGATATGAGAATGTTTCTGTGGTTTACTTGTGTTCTCTATGATTCTCTGCTCTTCCAGAATCAATCCTGAGAAACTTTTAGATGTCCAGAAGAAACTGCAGTCCTTATTGGCTCAGGATCAAGATTTGAAAGAACGTGCACAACGGGTAAGGGGACAATGGCTAGTCCACTGATATGTAAATGGCATGATTGTAGAATCTCATATTTTAGCTATATAAGAAATATTAATCTTGAATAAGATTTTTGGTTTTATGGGTTATAGGAGATCTGAAAAGAATGCTTATGTTCTTTGACTAAAGTAAAGAGGTATTAGAAATTAATTAATTGAAATTAATCAGCAGTTCATTTATTACATTTATTTATTAAGGAAATTTATATGGTGGCCCAGCTCACACGTTGGGGATTCCAGACAGCTTATAACAGAAGTGTCAAACTCAAGGCCTATGGGCCAGATCCGACCCATGAGATGCTTAGATCTGGCCCGCGGGGCTGCCCTGGAAACAGTGAAGGACCGGCCTGTGGTGCCTCTGCCAGTGAAAATGGAGCATGGGAGGGCTGCATGCGGCCCTCACGAGCTTCGTTTTCACTGGCAGAGGGTTGCAGGAGGCTGTCCCAGCCAAAAACGGAGCTTGGGAGCCCGTTTTTTCTGGCAGAGTGCTCGGGCAACAGGCGCCCCCGACACGAGTGACATCAAGTTGGCCATGCCTACCCTGGCCACACCCACCCCAGCCCCCTGAGGTCAAACACAACCCTGGTGTGGCCCTCAATGAAATCGAGTTTGACACCCCTGGCTTATAACATTAAAAATCACTGTCAACCCTTGCTATGGGTTTATTACTTGGAACCGTGACAATCACAACATAAACATAAACCTATTAAAAAACCAACTCCCACTATAATTCTGTTTCAAGTTTTTTATTTTATTTTACATATACATATCAATGCATGAATAGTGTGGCACCTGGGTGTCATACATTCTAATACAAATAGAACTAGTAAAATTGCTCTTCAACCAACTTATATATTTCTAATAATAATACACATTTATATTAAATGATAGTCTATCATTATTTAATTATTCCATGTTTTAATATATTGCTCTAATGCCATTCACTATATTATTTAATCTTACATAATAATACCGCCATTCAATTTCTAAGCTTCCCTCTTGTTATTGCTTTTATTTTATTATGTAAAAATGTATATACTAATATTTCCCCTTTCTCTTATTTCTATCTCTATTCTAACTTTTAATCATGCCACCCTTTTATTAAAAGATGTTTTCTTTCTATCCTACCTAACTTCTAATCATGCCACCATTCTAAAAACAAAGGGAAAGAAAGAGGAAAAGCAAAGCAAATCACAACATCAACAAAACAGAGAAATTCTTTCCTTTCTATCCATCGTCTTTTGCCCGCTTCAATACTTTGGTTGCTATGCTTTTTTTGACTTGCCTCCCATATTCCTCTCTTGGATCTTTATCTCTGTCTGCATCTACTTCTTGGCTATTCAGTCTAAGTATTTCTCCCATCTCTACCCTCTTCCACTGCCTAGCTTCCAAAATATCTGCCCAGGCCCCTATCTCCCTTTCAAAAGTATCTTCCTGTATCTCCAATTTTCTTTTCAACTCCCTTAAAATATTTCCCCCCTGATTTAATTCATCAATCACTGTTATTTTTATTATTATCTCCTCCTTGTCTTCTTCTTTTGTTCGCTGGTTCTTTGGTTCAATCTTTTCCTCCATTTCTTCTGTTAGCTCCTCCCTTTTATGG
>QLTV01002545.1:843349-868587 GCA_003457575.1 Thermophis baileyi | reverse complement strand
TCTTTTGTTATCTCCTCTCTTTTCTGGGCGTCTTGCTCTTTACTCATCATCCCTTGTATAGTATTTTCCATTTTTTCCATAATCTCCTTAAATCCTTACACTATGATGTCCTTTGTGCTTTGGAAAATCAACGCCATCTCCTTCCAAGTTCCACTCATTTCTTCCTTATGAAGCATCTTATTTTGTTTTAAAAAATCCTACTTTTGTCCAGTAGTCCAAGAACCATTTATTCAGACCTAAAGTTGCCCTTCAAGAAGTACGCTCATCACAGTTCTTTGTATCCCATAGGTCAGTGATGGTGAACCTATGGCATGCGTGCCACAGGTGGCACGCGGAGCCATATCTGAGAGTACACGAGGCGTTGCCCTATGTCAGCTCCAGCGCCCCTCTTTGCTTCACCACCCCTACAGGGCGGCTTTGGCTCCTTTCGGAGCCCACCGACGGAGAGAACTCGGCACGGGAGCGTGGAGACCCACTCCGCATGTCCGATCCTGCCGCGACGTCAACTGGAAGTCCTCCCACTATAATTCTTAGGCAGTTATTATCCTCAGTATTTAGTACTCTGAAAGGCACTATGTAAGGAAAGGATCTGAAGAGGGAAGATAGTAGGAAACAAGATGATAGTAATTATTATTATTATTTATTAAATTTGTATGCCGCCCAACTCCCAAGGGACTCTGGGCGGCTCACAACAATATAAAAAACCATTAAAAGAAACCATAATAAAAACAATTAAAAACAGTTAAAAACTCATACATACAATTAGTTCAAATGGATGAAAATATACACACCTTTCAGGTTGTTATGGTATGCATTCTTTGTTCGGGAGGTCTCTTCCTTCTGGTCTCCTGCTGTTTTCTGTTCTTCAGGGCTTGAAAAACAGAATCTGCTTCTTGTCTTCTCAGGGCAAGTTGATTCTCCAGAAGTCCTTTTGGTGATAATTGGGGAAGCAGGAGCATGGATGTTCAGGAGTAACAGCTCACCAAGTTATTCGTTTTTCCCCCCTTTCCCTCCAGGCAAGATGTTTTCTTAGGAGGCCCTCACGTAATTCAAGCATATATAGCTTCTTACGAAAGTAACAGAAACTTAGTACTGTAGACCTACAGTAACATCATACTTGAGGATTCTGAGCATTGAACTGCCAGCCTGGCAACAGCGAGACAGTTGCTTCTTTCCATACTGGCCAGGGAGGCAGATGGCTGTCTGCCAGACAATAATTGTCTGCTGACCATAGTGCTCTTTTATTTAAATTTTTATAAATCTGTTTTCTAACTGATCTCTCAAGCTGTTACATTATTATGGCAAGCATTTAAAACAAAAATAGGGTGATATTTAATCTCAGCAATGGAGCATTAGTAAAACAACAGTGCAACTGATAACGTGTGTTGCTTAAATAACATTCATGGCGTGGGACCGTCTCTCTCCAGTTGTATCTACCGATTGTATGAGATCCAACAGGAGAGGTATGCTCTGGGTCCCATCTGCTAGACTAGAGAATATCACCTGGCAGGTACTCCGAGGACAACCTTTTCTTGTAGGGGCATCGTCTGGAGCATCATTTCCCTGAAGAATAGACTTGGTCAGACTCTACCTGGCTTGTTGCTGTGCTTGGGCCCAGATCGTGGGATTGAACCTGAATCTTGGTTTTATTGATGGTTTATTGGTTTTATTGATGGTGTTGGTTAGTTTTTCCCTTTCGCTTCTATATTTGTTATTTATTATTGTTTGTGATGTTTTTATTTTTTATTACCTCCCAGAGTCAAATGTTTGAGATGGCTGGCCAAATAAATTGAATATATAAAATGAATAAATAATTTTTTTTTAAAAAAATAAACATAATTTTCATTGAGGAGGTATAATGGTAATTGGAAATGGTACAGAGATGTAGCCAAGAGAATACTCAGATGAAACACAACTTAGCCCACAGCAGGATTGTGGGTGAGGTGAGCAGCTTAGAAGAGACCTTCCCTAGTTTCTTGAGCTGCAGAGGGGACAGGAGGAGATACTTTCAGACTTGTTTGATTATCTTAATGTAACCTTACAATAAAGTAGAAATAGCTCATCGGGCTATGTTTTCTGTTGGGTCTTTCTTACAAGGCTGACAGGAAGTGAACTGTGCATTCCTTGGAAGATAATTGGGATCACTAAGAAGAAGACTTTGTTTCTGCTCTGCTGCAATACCAGATGTTCTGTTGCTCTCAACTTGAATTTGAGCATAAGTGTGAGGATGAAGGATTGATCAGGTTCATGATGAAGGGAAGGACTGCATTGCATTCACCGGCTATGCCCTCCCCCCCCCAAAAAACCTTCATGCATGAAGAGAGGAGGAAGTAGCATAGAACTCTATATTTTTGCACAATATAGCAACAGCAGCAACCAGTTTTATTTTAGTCATTTTTGGCATATCTTTGTGACCTTGCTCTCCCTTATTTCTATTGTGCTTTTGTCATTGAGTTGCTGAGTTGGCTTATTCAAATCTTTTTAACTTAGGTTGTTAGTTGCCATAAAAACTTTATAGAGCAGCTGGTACTGCTGAAATAATTGTTACCCCTCTAAATAGTCTGTTGGCCACCTGAATTTCCTGTTGATTTGGATATCTCATATAAAAAGAACATATTTTTTTTAACATATCTAGGGATATTTTCATATACGACATTTTTTAAATTAAAAGCAAAAAATATTTTTGTTCCCTGAAAAGAATGTATGAACTGATTGAAAAGAAAGTGCAGTAGGTGTCCAGAGGTGATTATATAGAGGGAAAAGCACATTTCATGTCATCTTCTACCTTATTCTTTTAGCCTAGCAAAGGTTGGTCTAGGGCAGTGATGGCGAACCTTTTTTGGTTTGCGTGCCAAAAGGGGTGTGTGTGCGCACGCTAGCGTGCGCGCACGTGCCCACACCCATTCCCTCCCCCCACGCATGCGCACAACCCCCCCGCGCTGCCCCTGCGCATGCGCACAACCCCCCCACCCCCCCCACGAATGCGCAAAGGCCTCACTGAAGCCTGGGATGGTGAAAAACAGCCCAACGGCAAACCGGAAGTGAGTTTTTCCGAACTTCCGGTTTGCCCGTTGGGGCGTTTTTTGCACTCCGGGGCTTCAGGAAGCTTCCCTGAAGCCTCCGGAGGGCAAAACGGCCTTCCCCAAGGCCGAAAATCAGCTGGCCAGCGCGCACATGCGCGCTGGAGCTGACATAGGGGAACACCTCGCGTGCCCTCTGATATGGCTCCGCGTGCCACCTGTGGCATGCGTACCATAGGTTCGCCATCACTGGTCTAGGGAAAGGAGTAGAAGACCATTAATTTCTTCCTCCTGAAACTCATGCTGTGGTATGAACAGGTTTCCTTGAGTCAGACTAGGCTCCTGATGATTGCATGGACATGTTCATGTTGTTTTCTTAGAAGAGGTTTGCCACTGTCTTTTTCCAGGTTTGTTGTTTGTTTGTTTGTTTGTTTGGACTTTCTAGTTTACTTTATCATCTGGAATTTCCTGCTGATCTCCATCTAACTGGGACAAATTCCATTTAACTTTTTCAGGATCAAACAAAGCTAGCCTAGGACTGCCATCTGCTGTGACCTTTGTGTGGTTCACTTTTGAGCTGCAAGTAAGGATCATATAACAAATTGATTTCCTCCTATTAGTTATTAGTTCAAAAAAGATTCACATTAAAATGGTACAGTTCACTTATTGGATGTTTGTATTTGTTTTTGGTGTAGCAAAAACTTTCATTTGGCAACATATACCCATACATACTGTATATCCATAGACTGAGAACCAGTACTTTGTAGTTCATGAGTACTTCCGATGTAGAATGTCACAGAGTTCAAATCTTTCTGTAAATTAATTACAATTAGAATTAGAATAACAGAGTTGGAAGGGACCTTGGAGGTCTTTTAGTCCAACCCCCTGCTCAGGCAGGAAACCCTGGCCTATACCATTTCCACTGATTAAGTTGTTCCACTGATTTTAACTGTCAGGAAATTTCTTCTTAGTTCTAGGTTGCTTCTCTCCTTGATTAGTTTCCATCCATTGCTTCTTGTTCTGCCCTCAAGTGCTTTGGAGAATAATTTGAGTAAAAACTTTTGAGTAAAAATGAAAATTGTTGAGATGATGTAGAAGATAGAATATCCCTGAAAAAGTCTGAAATTATACCATGTTTTGGTCATCATGTGTGTAATTACTTTTTTCAACTAAACCTACTTTACTAGATAAAATGAAGCAGAATCATGTAGAAAATTTAGCCACTGAATCCCTTACTTAGTTGAAGAATCCAACTTAATGCATTTTTTAAAAAAATGACTATGTAGTCTATACTTGAACATATTCAGTGACTTGTATCAATAAGGAAACAGCTGCTGTTCCAAGATCTCTTTTGCAAGTGCTATTAACAAGTCAGATTCTTCTCACTCTGTACCTGTGTCTTTGATTTTCATAACTAAAGGTGGCAAACATATCCAACAGGAAAACTCCTGTTTTCCTCACAACAACAATCCTGTGAAGTGTGTTGTGCTGAGAAAGAGTGACTGGCCCAAGGCCACTCAGCTGGCTTTTATGGCTAAGGCGGAACTAGAACTCACAGTCTCCTGGTTTCTAGCCCAGTGCCTTAACCAGTAGACTGAACTGGTCTTGATGATGTCCCAAAGGTGCTTTTTCAGGAGGCAACTGGATTTTCTTGTTTTTTCTTTTGAAGACGTTTTGCTTCTCATCCAAGAAGCTTCTTCAGCTCTGGCAGGATAGTGAGGAATGGAAGAATTTATATTCCTTGCAGACAGCTGATAATTTGCATCCTTTTAGAGGGTTGTTGAAGCACTTGGAGGTTTATCTGTGTCCACCTGAGTAGTGCTCCTGGTTCCTGTAGTCTGCAATTTTTCCTCTGGAAATCCATTCCTACTCCCAAACCATTCAAAGGGTGTTCATCCCAAATTGTATAGCTATAAGTCTTTTCTTTTCAAGAAAGTCCTGTTGCCTCCTGAAAAAGTCTCTAGAGATTCTCAGTCATCCAGGTCATGGTTGTCCCAAAGATGCTTTCTCAGGTACTAACTCAAAAGCTAGTTGAAGAAGCTTCTTGGATGAGAAGCGAAACGTCTTCAAAAGAAAAAACAATAAAGTCCAGTTGCCTCCTGAAAAAGCACCTTTGGGACAACCATGACTTGGATGACTGAGAATCTCTACAGATTTTTGGTCTTGATGATATTTACTCATTCCATTTTGATGAAGAGTCTTAGATACATAGTCTTTGAGCTTGCTATATGCACATTTCATTATCACTCCATCCAAACCACTTTTAAGTGGCTTGCTGATCAGTATGGAATGGGTAGTTTATAAAATGCATTGCAGGAATTGGCATTTGATTTCTTCTCACAATCCATTCGGAAACTATCTACTTAAAAAAAAAATTAAACAAGATTCATCTGACAAAACTTATTCTTCAAAAATCCAGGCTGGTAAAAATTTAGTAAAAATCATTACTTTTCGCATGTTTAAAATTAAGTTTTAAGGTTCACTCTAGAATATTCCCAGGTGTTAATGACAGATTGGTCTATAGCAGCGGTCCCCAACCTTTCTGGTACCAGGGACCAGTTTTGGAAGAAAATTTTTCTTCCACGGACCCGGGGGGGGGGGATGGTTTTACGCGCAACCTGGATCCTGCTCATGTGCACATGAATTCCTTCGGGAGTTGGGCGGCATATAAATTTTGTAAATAAATAAATAAATAAATAAATAAATAAATGAAGCTTCACTTGCTCGCCTGCTGCTTGCACGGCCCAGTTCCTAACAGAACATGGACTGGTACCGGTATGCGGCCCGGGAGTTGGGAACCCTGATCTATAGTTTTTGAAAACCTCATTTTTTTCTCTTTTTAAGATAGAAACAAAATTTCCTCTCCTTCAGTAATCTGGCACTTCATATCTTGAAGATTTCTCACAGATAATATATAAATCTTTGGTCAATCGATCTGCTAGTTTCTGCAGTATCCTAGGCTGCAATTTATCTTGTCTGAAGATTTAAACTCACTCAGACTAAGCAGATGTTCCTGTGTCATATTTCCATCAGTCTCAAACTTCAAGCTCTTCATTCTGCCCTTCACATTTTTTTCCTGCTTTTTTGTTTTGTTTTGTTGGAAGAGACTAAATCAAAATAGGTGAATAGCTTTGCCTTTCTTTGTCACTAGTTAGAATTATGCAGTGTTCATCGATCATCAAATATACCGATTCTTTGTTTTGTTGAACGTATCTGAAGATTCTGCATTTGTTTTTAAAATTCTTAATTAGTGTTACCTAATTCTGAATTTTGTTTTCCCCATATTGAGTTTCAGGCTTTGCGTTCTTTCTTGGTAACTTACTACACTTTATTTTCAGATTTTCATCTGACTTTTTGTCTAGTTGTGTTACTTTGTACCTACTTTTTTTTTACCTGGGCCCTTATTGGAGTTGTTTGCAGTAATTCCTACTTATTCTAGTTTATAAGCTTTTTATATTTTTCATCACATTAACTCTGTGACAAAAGGGAAGCATCTATGTGATCAATTATTCCACAAAACCTAATCACACAGGACTTGCATTTTTAAAGGAAGCCATCAAAACTAAAAACAGATCCCTTTGTAGATAATTTTTTAGTGCCTCTGAAATGAATTTAGGGATTTTTAATTTGGCACAGTTCATTGAAAGGCCTTACAATTATTTCCCTTGGTTTGCAACATGTGCTAAATTTTATGACAACCCTCAAAGCTGGGGGAAAAAACCCCATATTTACAGCCTTGCTCGTAAAATCTATTTATTACTCCATTTTTAATCACACATTTCTTCCAGTAGCTCAAGGCAACACATGTGCTTCTTTCTCACCTCCATTTTACTTTCCAAATTACAATGTAAAGTATGAAAAGTGAAACATGATGCTCATACCAATGAATTATTCAATAACTTTCTTGGCCGAATGGAATTGGATTGTCCAGTCTTAGCCCAACGTTTCCAAACTTGATACTTTCTTGATGTGCCTGGGCAACAATACCAACACTCCTTGGAAGAAATACTGCAAGTCACTTCCTCTTGCTAGTTTCTTTTGCAAGATCAAGGCTGCTAAAACCTGCAGGACCCAAAAGATTTCAGGTGGAGCCTGTCTGATCACTAGGTGTGAAAACATTGCTCCCTTGGGGTTGTAGGACTACCTCTTAGGGAGCATTCCCTGTTTGTGAACAACAACAAGAAGAAGAAGAAGAAGGAGGGAGATGCTGCCATAGATTTCTGATCTGATTAAATTATAGCTTAGTATTGATGAAATGAGTCATGGAAATGGAATGATGAAAAAGAGAATGGCCTGCAAGCAAATACTGGAGTAATAACTAACAGGAGCAGATATAATGGTAGGTTATAAGATGGCTGTTGCAGGGGAAAAAATTAATCAATAGTTGTAAACAAAGCCAGTTGGATTCATTGCAACCTAGACACCAACATTGGGACAGTCAACAAGGAAGTATAAGGAAGCAATCATATGAGCCTTATTGAAAAAAAAAAAACTCCCTGAACATGAAAGAACCTTATAATTAAAGGGAGTCTTTAATCTTCCAAGTCTAGGAAGGTGATTGAAGAAGTAGCCTTGTATCTGCAGTTTTGGACCCATTTTAATTGCGGATTTACCCAGGATGTAGTACTGAGATTACATTAGTTGTCTTGGTAGAGATCCTGCTAATTTCACTGGACCTCTTGGCACGGACAAATAATACATTTTATAATGTAAATTTTAATTGCTGTAAGCTGTTTCATAAACAGGAAAAAATGGAACATAAACGAAGTCTAGACTATCTATCCCACTTTCAGACTTTCAAAGTAGTCCAGCCAAGAAGCACACCCGGAAGTACTGTCTCTAATTTTATTGTAAGGTTGCATAAACAATATCTTGCAAGTGTGAAAAATACATTCATCCCCAATTGCCTGTACAGGCCTAGGGACTAGGGAGCATCCCTTCTGAAGCGTTTGTACATCCCCATTTCTTCTACAGCAGGGGTGTCAAACTTGATTTCATTGAGGGCCGCATCAGGGTTGTGTTTGGCTGGGGGGGGGGGAACGGGGGCGTGGCCAGGGTGGGTGTGGCCAGCTTGACGTTACTCATGTTGGTGCCTGTGGTGGCCCCAGTGCTCTGCCAGCGAAAACGGGCTCCCAAGCTCCATTTTCAGCTGCGGCGCCCTCCTGCAACCCTCTGCCAGTGAAAACAGAGCTCGGGAGGGCCACATGCGGCCCTCCTGAACTCTGTTTTTGCTGGCAGAAGCACCGCGGTCTGGTCCTTCACTGTTTCCAGTGCGGCCCCGCGGGCCAGATCTAAGCATCCCATGGGTCGGATGCGGCCCACAGGCCTTGAGTTTGACACCCCTGCTCTACAGGCTAAGCTGCCACTTAATTAACCATTGTACTGTCTACAGCTATTCCCGCATCTCCCATTTCTACATACCATAACATTAAGCACAAGCAAAGGCCGGACAGTACTAGTGGACTTGATTTCACCATATTTGAAAGGCACCATGTTGGGGAAGGTGGCAACAACACTGTTCTCCAGTGATGCTATAATCTGCCTTCAGGTATAATGATAGCGAACTGGGAAAACGAAATGACAATGGTAGTTTAGATACAGAAACATTAAACAGAGTTTTGGACATGTAAAATACTAATATCTTTGAAAGCAGTTTTGCCTTTTGGAACAGTCAGATTGCTCACTGGATTAGAAGCCCTATCTTTATGGCTTTATTGTAATTGAATAAGAGAAGCAGGTGCTTTCTTCGTAAGAGTCTTTCTGAGAACAGTTTTCAGGCTTGTATAGTTGTATTAGTTGGCAATAAAATATTGTTGATTTAGTACCTGAGTTAGAATTACCTTGCCAGAAAGAGATAGACAAGACTTACTGGGTGGGGAAAAAAATGGAATAAGCTTCTTCCTTCCCTCCCCATTTTGTCATTGCTTTCTAAAGCAACCTTTTAAAAGAAGAATACAGTGGAGTGGAATAATTTTGGAACTTCAGGATATTGATGAAACAAGTGGAGACAAGGGCTTTTCTTGTAGCTGACAGATGTAGTGATAGGCCTGCCCGGTAAATCCAGTTTTATTGCTATATTTAAAGCCATTCTTTTATTGCTGTGTGATACTGAAGTTACAGTCTGTTCTTCCTTTTTGTTGAATAAGACTGCAGTATCTTTCTGAAAGTGTGAATAGAAGCTAAATAACTTTTGACAGTCTTCACCTGCCTAGAATTTCCTTGGGTTTCCAGGATCTTTTAGGATAACCTTAAAAGATCCAATCTAATTTCTTCCTGATGGCAGAGACTTCAAATCCCATAATAACCCTAAAGTTTGCACATCAGTTTCCTATATAAATACTAGTTAAGAGATGTTTTTAGACTGACATCATTTGCATGTTAACTAGTTAACTAGATCTTTTTGGTTAACGAGTTTAGAATTGGGTAAAAAGATTCTCTATATTAAATATTGGTGTGAAAATTCTCATAACTAATAGGTTAAAAGATTGCAAGAGGAGCAGAACTAAATCCATAATTTTGTTCCCGTTTTTTTAACCGATTAAAAGAGAGTTGATCCATTACATCTGCAGCACTCTAAGGAGTATTATTTTCACTTTATTTAGTTCTGTATGTGAATAGTTTGTTATATTTAGTGCCTCTTCCAAATAGTTGTGCCTTTGATATTAAAGTATACCCATATAGCCATCATTTTGCCATCAAACCCTGCAGCTCTGTAAGACATATTGCAGTGGAATAGATAAAATGAATTTTGAATTCAATCAAGCTTTATCGCTGCAACTTTTATTTTAGCAAGCACATTATACAACTGTATTATTGGGTAACTGTACTCCTGTTTCAAAAAGTGTTAAATTTCCCACACTAGCAACTATAAATGGTTATGTAGCATGTAGTTTACATTTTTTACTGAACCGAATTAATGCTTAAAATCAGCAGTAGTGATAGTATATTACTATACAGATTGTCCTTGACTTATGACCACAATTGAGACCAGAATTTCCAAAGCCGGAGAAGGTGGTTATTCAGTGAGTTATGCCTGATTTAGGGCTGCAGATTTCCAATAGCCCTTTTAGCTGAAATACATAACTTTTCAGTTTCTGAATTTCATTCCATCAGAGATTGAACAGGAGGCCATCTGCACAACCATGTTCCTAAGATCTCATGATAATGACTGGTGGGAATCATCAAAATATTTTATTGTAGTCATCTGGCGTAAGGTGTGTATGACGGACAAAAAAAAATGCAAAAGATAGGTACTGCAGATGGGTCTGTTCAGTCTTTTGGGTGATAATGAAAAATGTAATGACTGATAATAAGTCTTCATTTAAGGTTTGCAGCTAGCAGAAGAATGAATGGGAATTTCCTATGTGGGCCAGTAAATATATCTACAAAAATATTTTTTCCCTTTGTTTTCCAAATAAAAATTACTGAATAGTGTTGCAGAAACATAAAACAGTATGGTTAGAATTATACACTTGAGTTACCAGCCAAATGAAAGGGCATGCTGATAGCAGCAGGTAATTCAGTTTTATAGAAGTGATTTTCCAGTGTTTTATTGCAACCTGGATATCGTGAAACCACAAGCAAAACCTTTACTATTTTGTTGTTGTTGTTGTTGATGATGCTTCTTTTAAGGGCAAAAATATTGTGTATTGTAGCTTCTCTTAGTAGCTCAAGATGATTTCCAAGGACAGACAAATACTTTCAATTTTAAGAAATAATAAAAAAGAATGAAGGTTATTTTGAAAGTCAAGTGAAAAACACAAAAAAAATATCCATTGGATGGAATTGAGCAGAGATGCCACCAAAAAATGTGAATATGCCCTTAATATAAGCACTACCAAAATATTAAAAATGCATATACAATGGTAACCTATTCGTGCATAAAATTTAATCATAAGAACTTAGTGATACTGAAGAAGGAAGGCTGTGTTATTTTTTTTTAGGCTGTGAAATATACTTGGTTTTTGAACAATGTACTTCAAAAATTATCTATAACAAAAATGAAACAAGATAGTTCTCACTAAAGGATGGTAATTGGGACCAGAATTTCCATCACTAAGCAATACAGTGGTAAAGCACAACATCATATGGCCACACTGCTTATTGATGGGAGTTCTGGTAATTCCTGGTTACTGTCGTTAAGGAAAACACAGGTTGTTAATTGAGGATCTCCTGTGATGGTGACTCTGACGTCCTGCTGGCTTCCCTCTTTGACTTTGCTTGTGGGAAACCGGCAGGGACGGTGGCAAATTATGATGAATGAAAAATGAAATAAAAAAGGATATCTTGATTTTCAGTGTCATAATATCAAGGAGGACTTTATAAGCTACTGTACTTTTAAAAATAATTAGCGTAAACTGTGTATCTGTTTCGGTTTGAGTCTCCTTTTATTCTGTGACTTGAACAAGTTTTTTTTTTTCTTTTTTCCTTAGTGTTTTGTTTCTTACCTGCGATCTGTCTACCTAATGAAGAACAAAGAAGTATTTGATGTGTTAAAGTTACCCATTGCTGAATATGCCCTGTAAGTGCCATTGATCTTCAGTAATTGTAGATGCCGTACAAAAACTATACATACTTTTTTATAGATTTCTTTTGAATTTGGAAATTTTAATCAGTGAGCCAGGCCAACATTGGCTCACTGATTAAAATTAGCAATGAAAATCAGTTTGTTAAAAATGGAGATTAGTCAAACAGAGCTAATGGAAATGAGGAGAAAAAGCAATAAATGAATCCTTAATCATTTTGTGCTGCCTGTTAAAACCCAATAACATGGGTGCCAATTTTTAATTTTTTTTAAGGTGTCTTAGAAGTCCTCATTAGTCCTCATGGGAGAGTTCCTTCTGTTCATATCTAAGATTTTAGATTTGGTCCGTTAGTTCTTGGAAAACCCTTCCCTAAAGTTTTAAGAGCTATTGCCATTCAGTGATGATAATCCTGCACTATTTTATTTATTTATTTGCTTTTTATCTTGCCATCATTTGCGATCAGCTCAAGGTGGCACAGATCCACACTACATAATTCCATTCATTTATAGCTTTTGTCCTTCCTAATTTGTTCTTATTTTCTAAGATCCCTCTCTGATACCCTGACTTCTTTTGCACCATCCTCCCCCCAAAGCCTTCTCCTTCCAAAAAATCATAAATTGACACCAGGATCAATAGCAAATTTGCCATGTCTGTCTGTCTTGTGTCTACCAGCTGTCTACTTACAAATGGTCCTCCATGTTTTATGATCAGTCATTTCACAACCATTGGAAGTTAAGACGGCCATGGAATGGATGCTTTAAAGAAGATTCTCCCTTCCATCTCACTTGGGACTCACAACCGTGGGGCTGGTTAATGCTGTGAAAGCCTTTCCCCCATTTTTAATTAACTTTTGATGTTTGTCTGTATTTTAAATTTTATATTTAGTTTTTATGTTTTTAACATTTTATTTGTGCACTGCCCAGAATCCCTCTGTGAGGGAGATGGGTGGTTCCTAAATGCAATAGATTGATAGATACTGTGTTTCCCCAAAAATAAAACCCAACTGGAAAATAAGCCCTAGCATGATTTTTTCAGGATGCCCATAATATAAGCCCTACCCAAAAAATAAGCCCCAGTTAAGATCGTCAGGCAGACGGATGCATTTAGTACTATACTTTCCCAAAAATAAGACCTAACTGGAAAATAAGCCCTAATGTGTCTTTTGGAGCAAAAATTAATATAAGACCCTGTCTTATTTTCAGGGCAACATGACAGACAGACAGACAGACCAATCAATTCACCTGTATTTCCTATCTTTTCTCTGGGATAATAGAGTATAACATATGAGGTGATCTCCTCCTCTGATTCTACTCACAGAAATACAGCCTTGTAAATAGATAGAACAGAAAGAGAGAGACTGGCCCAGACTGATGTACATTCATAATAATGAATGAAGTCTTGAATCTGGGTTTCACCAATCACACATAATCACTACACCAATAACTAATGTGTCTTGTCTAAGAAAAGAAATCTCATTAGACCTCAACATTAGGTTTTTCTGGAAGTATTTCAGATTCCCCCTCTGGGAATGTCAAACCTTAGGTGGCTTTTGCTGTTCAGATGGATTTGACATTTGAGAACATTAAAAAGTTCCTCTGTGCTGAGTCAGATCAATTATCCTTCTAGTCCAAAACACTCAACCGCCAGTGTTTTTCAGTGTATTGGCTTGTGTAGAAGTTCTTTCAATGCATAGGCTTGTGTAGAAGAATTGGGAAGAACTAAAACCTTGATAATGTAATAGTACAGTAGTAGTATTCTACTTTCTCAAAAAAATAATAATCAGATTATACTTCTGTCAGTAGTAATAATTGGTTTGAGCCGTATTGTTAATGGCAGAGTGATTTGTTGCCCACTTGATTAAGGCTTGAGAGATTGAAGGTTTGAATCTGCACTGATTTTCAGTGGCTCATTGAGAGAGACACCTGTCCCTATCCTATTTAGAGATATCAGATAATTGAACACTGGGCTTTCTGCATGTTCCTTTGATCAGTATCCCATCCCTCTGTTAAGAATTTTCAACATAATAGATGTCAGGCAAGGTCACATTATATTATATTCACTTCAAAGAAAACCGCTGCGGAATTCTACCAGCCGCGTGCATTTCTTATGCCAAAAATTAATAAGCCTGGCTATTTAATTATGAGTGAAAAGTTCCTTTGCTTTTCATTGTTCCATCGTTGTCAGGTGTATGGTGCTTGCATTGCCCATATGCTGTTTTAGTTCTTTTCACCATTATTTTCTAGGATTGGTTTCTCAGGGATGCTGAGAGTACAAATCCTTTGATTTACATACATCTTAATTAGGGATGGGTTAAAGACCAGGGCATCTCTAGGGCCTCCACTCCAGAGGAATAAAAGGATATGAAAATAATTCCAAGCTTATCTCCCTTGGCTTAATTTGCTAAAAAGTATTGACTTTGGTCATCCATGTCTTCTCTATATATTTTTCTCCCCAAAAATACATTGTGTGGACAATCTATTAAAGTACAGATCTACAAGAATTAGTTTGAGAAGTGAGCTTTAAGGTCCCAATTTTGCTTTTTCTTTGACTTGTGGTATTGTTACTGATTTCCATCTCATTCAGACCAAACAAAATACTAAATGCAGTTCTAAAAGGTGGTCCAATTTGTGGCTATTTATGTAATCCTTTGTCTAGAGGAAGGAAGGAAGTCTTTTTTAATGGCCATAGAATCTAGTAGAATGAAAAAAATAATTAGTTTGTCTTTTTTCCTCTTAAAAGCAGGTTCAGCTATATTCTAAAGCACAATATAAAAAAAACTTCTGAACACCTCCCCACCCCTCAGTGTATGATTGTGAAGTTTTAATAAAATGCTTCATGGGATACTGGTTTGTAGGGCAAAATTTATTAGTCTCTACTTCTGGTATATAGTAGATACCTTTATGCATTGAATGCATGTCTGGCTTTGAAGGATAACTTCTTTCTTATAAAGGTTTCCATATCATTCTCTAAAGTTTTCTTTTGTATACTCCTTTCTTCAGAAATCAGGTGGGTAGCAGAGAGAGATAGAGAAAGAGACAAACAAAACTTTAGAAGAGTTCCCCAGAAAGAATGATCTCATGTCAGTTCTTTTGTCTCTGGCAAGTTGAGAAGACTTTTTCATTTCTAGTTTTTACTTTGATATAAACCCTGCAAGATTTTGGAGTCTCACCAAATCTTCCTACCAAATTACAGCAGGAATGACAGCAATGAATAATTAAATATATAGGAACAAAATTCATGTTTAATTAATTAAGTTATAATTATCTACACGTTCAGCCATTCCTTCCATTTGTCCTCATCTCTTTGGAGTACAGTCCGTGCAAATCACTTCAAAAATGTTACCCATCCCTTTTATAAATGGACTCCTCTTTTTCATATTTGAGAATAGTTTGTTTGATTGCACTTACTTTAATTATATTTCAGCCATTCAGGAAGCAGCTTTGCCAAAAAGCTGGGCTAATGATAAATAAAGAATTACATATTGGAAAACCCTCTATAAGATAACGATAATGGAAAGTTAAGGATTGA
This sequence comes from Thermophis baileyi, assembly GCA_003457575.1. Taxonomy (NCBI): domain Eukaryota; kingdom Metazoa; phylum Chordata; class Lepidosauria; order Squamata; family Dipsadidae; genus Thermophis; species Thermophis baileyi. Next base: position 853,514 of record QLTV01002545.1, on the reverse strand, counting down.
AGAAATATATAAAAAGTAGCTTGCAAAAGATTCAGATGTTTAGTTGCCAGAATTAATTTTGTTTGCCAGATGTATGAAAAGTCCTCACTATTAAGATAATGCCCTTAATAATCTTACCGTTGTTTTTTCTTTGGTTTTTAAAGTATAGTATAAACTCAGCAATTATAATTTGTATGCCATCTTTCGTGCCTTATTGAGTGTAAGTCATACATAAGTTATAAGTTATTACTCTGCGTGTTGTGTCTGGCCTACACAAATGTTAAGAATTGCTTCCAGCCAGTAGAAGTTTGCTGCCTTACAAAATAACACCATGCAAAACAGATTTTGATGAACTTTAACAGGTAGCCTTTAATATTAGAGCAGAGATCCTGTTCTGATACTTGATACTTTTCTATTTTGTAGCTCTCTTGGGCTTGCAGTGGCCCCTCGTGTACGATTTCTCCAGAAAGTCCAGAAGAAACTGCATACAACGGAGTCTGAAAAAGAGGGGACGGAGCAGGCTGAGGACACACAGTTTTCTTTAAGTGATGAGGACTTAGAGAAATGCAGGAGAATTTTCTCTAGAGCAGGCATGTTGGGACAAAAAGAGACAGAGAGACTCTCTGGGCAAAGCAGTCCTGTTGAAGAAGCATTGCAGAGTCCGTCTGAGCCAGAAGAGCCTGCAACAGTCCATGAATCAAAGCCTGAAAGCCTAAATTTATTTGATGATGATGATGATGATGATGGAGATGATGACGATGATGCCTCTAAGGACGTGCTGATTGTAAAACGGCGAAATGTATTTGGCTTAGAACCAGAAGAGAAAGCACCATTGGTAAGGATTTTTTTTTTAATGTTAAGAGCCAGCCTTCTTCTGGAAAAGGGTTATGATTGTCATTGTCTGGCTTTCCGAATATACATAGTTGGCTATTGCATTACACAAAATACCAGACTATTAAGCCTATGCCTTGATCTAGCAGAGCTTTTCCATTGCTCATATATGAATTTGGGATAGCTGGTTGTAATAATTAATTTATTAGTATGAAGCTCTTACTGGTTTAGATTGAATATAGGTAGTGCTTGACTTACAATCATAAGTGGGGCGAGAATTTCTGTTGCCAAGTGAGATAGTTCTTAAGTGACTTGTGCCCGATTTTACAACCTTTTTCTTCAAGTTGTTAATGAATCACTGCAGTTAAGTGCATCAAATAGTTGTTAAGCAAAGGCAACTCTCTCCCATTCATTTTGCTTGTCAGAAACCAGCTGGGAAGGTCACAAACAGCGATTACATCAGAGGTGGGTTCTTACCGGTTCTATCCAGTTCTTTAGAACCGTTAGTAACTCGGTGATGATGTCACTGAGCCGGTTCTGTTGGTGTCTCCGTGGGTGCCGCCATCTTGGATTTTGCTTCTGCGCATGCGCAGAAGCTAATTTTTGATTGCTGCGGGCGCGCGCGCGCACAGTGCAACCCTGAGCAAACCGGCAGCAAAAGGATCCAGAACCCACCCCTGGATTACATGTTCCCAGGATACTGCAACTGTAGTAAATACATGTCGGTTGTCAAAGTGCCCAAATTTTGATTACATGACAGACGGGATACTGTGATGGTCATGTGAGGATTGGTCTCAAGCAGAGGTGGGTTCCTCCCGGTTCGGACTGGTTCGCCCGAACCAGTAGCGACCTGCTGGTGACGTCACGGTGATGTCATGGAGCTGGTTCTGTCAGTGCCAATCCATGGGCGCCACCATTTTTGGGGGGAATTTATTATGTTTTTTTGAAAAAAAAATTGGGGGGGGATTTTTTCTTCTTCTGCGCATGCGCAGAAGCCGAGTTTCCGGCACTGCACATGCATTGTCATCTTGTTTTTGGCTTTTTTTGGGATTTTTTTATTTTTCGGCAGTGTGCATGCGTGCGCGCGTGAAGCGCAGTCGCCCCCATGAGGCGCGACCGCGCGGGAGGAAGCGAACCGGCAGCGAGGTAAGTTAGAACTCACCCCTGGTCACAAGTGACTTTTTTCAGTGCCATTTGAATAGTCGCTAAACCTCGGTTGTAAGTCGAGAACTGCCTGTAGACTCTGTTTTTTTAATTGGTTGATATCTAAGTTGCACAGATTGAGTTACTTGGAATGTGTGTATTAATGCAACCTTTCCCAATTTATCATTCTCCAGATGTATCAGTATTGCTCACACAACATATCGGGGAATTATGTGATTTGCTTTCAGGGAACCTATCAGATTGGGAAACTTATTAATATTTTCTTTCGTTGCTGACTAACAGTTTAATGCTTGAATTTTGTGAGCTTCCCAATAGTTCTTATACACTAATGTTAGGGTTACATCATAGATGTTATTTTTATAAGACTTTAAGAAATATTAGTAACTTGAACATGTATAATTTGATAATTTGGATATTAAACTCTTATTATTCCTTTGTAGTGCTAATTAACATTGGATTGTGGATTAGTTAAAATAGAATAATTGGCTTTTCCTTTTATTGCCTTACAAAGCAAAAGGAAATGTAGAATTACTCCATTGCAGAATATTATGACAAGGGCCCTGGAAAAAGCCCTGACATTTCTTGGAGAAGTATATTATTTTATTATATGTCAACACTAGTTCAATCAAAAACTTCTAATTTTAGACTTAATACACACATTGGCATACTCACGCTTTCATCAGCAAATATATTTTCTAATGTTGACAACTCATTTAATAAGTTGCCATGGTGAGAACAAGTTGCTTAATTAATTTTGTGGGTTTTAAAAGTGCAGTGTATTTTAAATAATCTGTGTGAGTTGACCTTGAAAGGAACACTGTTCAAATACTAGCTACTCATAATTTGCTGAAAAGAGTTTTCAGTTGATTTTAAATCCAGACTGTCAAGATAGTAACTCAATTTGCTTTTAAACATGCAGCCTATCTTCGTATAACTTTTATGTTTGTCACCTAAAGGATGATCTGTGCTGAGAGTTGTAGAAAAGTGTATATCAATGCTTTGATTGTGACCAAGTGTGTCACTGAGGAACTGGAGGAAGTTAACAATTTGAAATGAAAGTCCAGTCATAATTATATCAAGGAACATACTGTATATCGAATGACAAGATCTATCCATGTACAGTATATTCTTCTTTTTCTCTTCATGGTTAAACACACTTTCCCGGAGGAGCAGATGGCAACTGTGGCTAGGGGAGCCTTTGTACAGGTTCATCTTGTACACTAATTGTATCCTTTCTTCACTGGGAGACCTTACTCACCATCACTCACATCTTAGTTATGTCTTGACTAAATTATTGTAATGTGCTTTACGTGGTGCCTGCGTTTGAAGACTACCTGAAAGTTACAACTAGGTCAGCATGCAGTGATGCATACAGTTTTAAGCACTTTGCATTTTGCCCATGTTACACTGCTGCTGTGAGAACTGCACTGGCTTCCAGTTGCTTTCTGGATGCAATCCAAGGTGCTGGTTACTACCTTTAAAGCCCTACATGCCATGAAGCCTGGTTATTTGCAAGACTGCATCTCTCTGAGTATATGTGCCAGTCCCATCAGCTCAGATATGGTGGCTGCGCTTTGCCTTCCCTTAACTGTTTGGAGTTTGGAGATTCAAAGGGCTTCCATCTCTCACCAACAGACCAAGCTCTTCACTCAGGCATTGGACTAGAATGGAAGTGAACCAAGCAAATGTAAATGTAAAGTCAATAAGAGGATTTCTAGGTGAAGTATGGTGAACCAAAGATGTGTTCACAAAAGTGACTATGATAACCCCGGCAGCGCCCAAGGAAGATCAGTTTCCTGGAAACTTTCCAGATAAGGAGAGGATGGGATATTGCCCACATGTGCTCTGGATAGTTGCTCCTCATGAGGCCACTGTAGGACAACAATTCTCCACAGGTTTAAGTGCCAGGAGATGAAGAGATGAGATGAATCACAACTGCGACAGAGTCTTTTGAAATTTGTTGTGAAATACAGTACAAGCCTTGCTTTCAAAACACTTTCGAAAATTGCCTATTGACCATGTTAAAACTATTGGAAACCAAGCTCATGGAAAATTGGGCTGTCAGTGATTACATATCCAAACGGCGGCTTACTACTTCCAGAATCACAGGCAGCATACTTTAAATGTCAGTTGCTAGAGACCAATAATGAAATATAGGTGTAACCCTCTTATACTCTTACATACTTGGATCCTGATTTCAAGGACATGGTTTGGCTATTTGCAAGACTTAATAGGTTGGTAAGATTTTTCTGAAACAGATACAAATCTTAGTGGACTTTGGTTGTCATTTTTCTTACTGTTTTTTCAGTTGGGAAATGGTTAGTATATCTTGTTTCTGAGATAAATCTACCAGATACAAATGTGGCAGAAATATGTTTGAAATTGCTATAATTGAAGAGACAATTTCATGTTGTCCCCAGTTCCAAACTGCCCCCCCCCGTCTGCCCCCCTCCCCAAGCTTATCATGATCTTTCTGGTAATATTTACTCATTAGCAATTGGCAGTTATTTTTGGTTTTGGAAATCGAGGTGAAAATATTTCTCCAAATTGTTTATGTTAGTATCATCCCCACATCTAAAAAGGAGAGGATGTCTTGGATATTTTGCTGATAGATTGCAATGATTAACTGACTTCATTTTTCTATAATAAGGGAAAGTGATGATTTAAATAATCCTGGCAAAATCTCAGCAGTCTTTTGTATTTCTCTAAAATCTTATTTATCCTTTCTTCTTTTTATATTTTCCTTTTTAAAAAAATAACAGAACACTAAAAGATTTTGATTTTGAGGGGAGTAAAATAAACCGTAAGTATCGCGTAGGAGGAACAGATTTGAGTTCATTGGTTCTTCTGATGGTGGTTTTATAATACATATGTGAGATTGTTGATAGATAATTATGCATGCTGTCATTGAAAATGAGATGATAAAAATACAGTGGTCCAGGTGGATACATATGATGCTTATAACTTATTAATTATTATTCAAGGATTGCTAAGGCACTTCTATTCTTCCTCTTATAAAAATTCTACAAGAATATGGAAATTTTACGGCTGGGTGATTTATTATTTGAATAGTTGAAAGTATGATTCTGCCGTTTTTCCCTGAAATACATATTGTTAGTGACTATGTTTTTCCCCCAATTAAAATGGAGTAGCTTATATCTACAGAATTGGAACAGACTATTAGTACAAATTATATCTTGAGAAATTTAAATGCGAATTAATAGTGACTTTAGAATCAAGTGCTGGTTAAGAAAGACTTTGCAGATACAAATTTATGGATTGGTCAGCTGTCCAATTCCTAGGTCTCTTGGCAGTTATTTCAAACTTTTACTGGCCACATATCAAAGGGGACAAAAGCCCAAAATAGATATCCCCTGCTCTATTTCCAAATCCTTGAGAGTCATGACTGGGAGATGTAATAACCTTGATCAGTGTGGGACAGAGGTGGGATTCAGCAGGTTCTGACCAGTTCTGGAGAACCGGTAGCGGAAATTTTGAGTAGTTTGGAGAACCGGTAAATACCACCTCTGACTGGCCCCGCCCCCATCTATTCTCTGCCTCCCGACTCCCAGCTGATTGGGAGGAAATGGTGATTTTGAAGTAAACTTCCCATGGAGTGGGGAGGGCTTCCTCTGGAGTGGGGTGGGAATGGAGATTTTACAGTATCCTTCCCCTGCCACGCCCACCACGCCCATCAAGCCAAACCACACCACACCCACCAAGCCACGCCCACAGAACCGGCAGTAAAAAATTTTGAAACCCACCACTGGTGTGGGAGTTTTACATTTGAACTAATATCCAAGCATAAACTCATAGTGACAATTGTATGCAAGTGATTAAAAAAAATTGTGATCTCATTCCTTCTGTATCACAAAATGTGGAATGTGGAAGAAAGAGCTGAAGTATTGTGGTCTAATGTCCAGAGATTTTAGTGTTTTTTTTTAGTAAGATAATCAAGTGAAGAATTTATATTTCTCATGATTTCTTTCTGGGGAGATGGGAAAAGTGTAGTCCTAGACTTCTTTTTGTATTTTATCACAATAGTGAAAGCGTTCCATTTAAGAATTTGCTATTTTGATTCAGTTGTCAGTTGACACAAGTGTAATAACTTGTGTTTGCTATTTAGATATCCAGTTTTTCCTCATTAGAGATGGGAATATTAAATGTTAATCTTTTAACTGAATTCAGATTTGAATTACGGTACTTTTCGTACCATTTTGAAAAACAATACAGAAGTATGAGCAATTTTACTTTAGCAATATGTAAAGGCTAGTGTTTATATTGTGGAAAATTAGATGAATAATAACTAATAATTTAATTTTAGAAACATGTAAAGGCTTCTATTTTTATAGTTCAGCTGGTGCTATATTAGTGAAATGCTTTTAATATTCAGTCTCTTGGTAAGGCCATTACTTCCACAATATGTCTATGTTGTTACCATGTATAACTGGAACTTAAGTCCCCTAATATAGGCTGAGAATTAGTTATCTTTATTGAAGGCATTAATATTATTCAGATTAGTTTGTACAGCTAAAAATATAACCCTGGAAGACATTTGGATAGAATCTAAAGTAGATTGTAAGGGAATTAATTGTAAGCACCTTGAAAAATATGGTAATTATCATAAACTAGCATGGATTTGTCCATAAGTTAACTATCCTTAACTCATGTTTTGATTGGATAATTTCCTCAATAGATTGTGAGAATGTCATAGATATAACATTTCACAAAGTACTGATGATTAGCAAGCTAATTAAATGTAGGCTATTTGACATAATTATTAAATGGATACGTATCTGGCTTGAAAATCATCGCCACAAAGTGCTCATTGGTCATTTTTTTTGTCAAATTGGAGAGAGATGTATCAAGTGGGGTGTAACAGAAATCAATCCTAAGTGTTTACTCTTCAGTATTTTGATTAATGACTTGAATGAAGAAGTGGAGCTGAGGCTTACTGAATTTGCAGATATAAAATTTGTTAGCCAGTTCATACCTTAGAAAGCAGAAATAAAATTCAAAATAACCTTGATAGGTTAGAGAAATATGCTGAAAGAAAAACGATGAAATTTAAGGGGACATGTAAAGTTGTTTACTTAAGAAAAAAGTAACTGAACAAGTATAGAATGGAAGTACTTGGCTTAGTAATGGCATTTGTGGAAAAAAAGTGGAATAGTAATTGAATGTAAATTGAATATGATCCAGCAGTATGGTGCTGCTGGAAAAAAGGTATGTTAGGTTGCATCAAACAACTATATTTTCCAAATCATTTACAAATAAAACAATTATTCCACTATTTCTGCTTTGCTCAAGCCCTGCTTGGAAATACCAGAATCAATTTAAGGTATTACAATCTGTATCCCTTAAAAGACATGCTAATCAATGCTTCGATCAGAACTCTTCTTGAGTATTGCATGCAGTCCCAGATCCCATACATTAATCAGGTTCAGAGAACAGCAGCTAGAATGATAAGGGGGCTAAAAAACCAGGTCCTTTGAAAAGAAATTGATGAAGCTGAGAATATTTATAGTTGAAAAATGTTGCGTTGCATAATTGAAAGGGGAGCCGTTTGGCAGAGGTCTTCGTTGCTTTCTGGAGTGGGTACCACAGACCACAGACTGTAGGCAGCCTCAGTCTAGACTGAGTTCATTGTTCCTGATGAACTCCTTGGGTTTCTTAAGAATTCTGTAGCTAAAACATTAGGAAAGAACACCTTGAGCTCCAATGGAGGAAAGCAAACTGAACCCGACCAAGCATGAATATACAATACTGTTTATTATTCTATTTTCTTTTTTCATTGTGAGGCTGCCCAGAATAATTCTCTATAACTTGGCAAGTAATTCTGCCAGAATTGGGCAGCCTAGAAATTCAATGAATGAATGAATGAATGAATGAATGAATGAATGAATGAATGAATGAATGAATGAATGAATTCAAATGCTTGAAGGCATGTCATATAGAAATTCAAGACCAATTTCCTCTTGTTCCAAAGTACAGAACATGGAATCACACTGTAGATATAAATTAGATAAATTGTGACTGAATGTTATAAAAATATTCAGAAAAGAGCAATAACGGTGGAACCCAGTGGATTTCTCTTTATTGGATTTGTCCAAGAGAGATTACTCAACCATCTGTCTGATATATTTTAATTTGAATTTCAACAGTAAGCAATTGGACGGATATATATACCGTGTTTCCCCTATAATAAGACATTTCCCGATAATAAGCCCAATAGGGCTTTTCAGGACATGCCTTGAAATAAGCCTCCCCCCAAAATAAGGCCCCTCAAGTACTTTCCGGGGAAAGGGGAGAACATGCCCCATGCACCCCACACGCCCTTACCGAGGCGCGTTGCTCGCTGCCCGCTCTTGACCATTTGTTCCAAGCCCCCCACCTTTCCTTGGAGAGAGAGAAGGTGGCGGCAGCAGCAGCAACTCACCCAGCGATTGAACTCATGCCCAGCGGCGTGGCGAGAAACAGCTGAGGCGGCGGGAGGGCCTCGCTACGGAGTCCGCCGAGAGAGTTGCCCACCGAGCCAGAGGTGCAGGGAGGCGGATCCCGGGGCGGGCGGCTGGAAGGGCCCTTCCGTGTCTCGCTGGCAGATGGGGGGCCGGGGGTCTCCCCCCTTCCGGAGCCTCGATCCCTGCCTCGCCTTCTCCTCCTCACAGGTAGGAGCGCGTTTCAAAATGCTGCTGGAGGGAGAGACCAGATAAGGCGAGCCAGTCCCGTGGGGTGTGCGCAACGCCGCGGCAGAGGGAGTTGGTAAAACTGCCTGTGCGTGCCTGCCTCTCGCTTGTGCTCTCTCTCTCTCTCCCGGCCGGGAGCCGCTCTTTTTGCGGCGGGCGCTCTTTTGGGCGGGGGAGAGAGAGAGAGAGAGAGAGAGAGAGAGAGAGAGAGAGAGAGAGAGAGAGCACAAGCGACAAGTTGCCCGGGTTTTTAGGTTTTCCCAGGCTGCTTTTGGAAATGCCACCACCATGGAAGCCGCAGCTGCTGAAGCTGCTACCGGTCCCCTCCCCGGCGAGAAGATCACCTCCGTGCCTCCCATGCGTATTTCCGGCAGGGTGGCGCGGGGAGGACTCTGGTGCTCAGTTGGGAAAGTTGCCTGGGAATCGAACGGTGGGTGAAGGTTGTGCCGGTGCAATTTCCATGCAGGAAAGTGCCGCACAGGAATTTGCTCGGCTGCCTTCCCGGGAACTCCGATCAAAGGCAGGCGCGGCGTGGGCGGACGGTGCACTTGAGCAGCTGCCTTGAGGCAGGGAAGATGCCGCTGCTGGTGCTTCAAGCAACTAGGATCGTGGATTCCACCGCCTCGGCTGCCTCGGGCAACAGCGGAGGGAAGAACGGGAAGGGGATCTGAAACTTTCCAGTGGGATACTGAGAGGAGCCAGGCTCCCCCCACTGCCCCCTTAACCTCCTGCTTCACTCACTTTTCCTCAGTCTCCCAGGCGCGCATGGAGCCTGTTCCGCTGCCCGAGCTTGGCACCCTCAGATGCTGCCTTTCCAACTACTTCTCTGCCGCCGGCGGGGATCATTGGCTCGGCTTTGCCTTCCGCTTGCAGGGGCATGGCTGTTCACTCACGCTGCCTGGTGGCAGCGAGGCTGAGGGGACTCAGCCCGAGTGGAGATCTGTACTGTGCAAGGTGTTGATGCGCGTCTCGCGGCCCGCCCCGCCCCATCCAAACTGCGCCCCACCGCGAGACGCGCGTCTTACTGGAGTTTGGCAGCTCTGTGGTGTCTCTCGACTGGTCTGTTTAGGGAAAAAACCTTGCACAGTACAGAAACTCTTCTCGCTGCGAGAAGTTGTTAATTGCTCGCCCTCGCGAGAAGAGTTTCTGTACTGTGCAAAGTTTTTTCCCTAAACAGACCAGCCGAGAGACACCACGGAGCTGCCAAACTCCAGTCAGACGCGCATCTTGCGGCCCGCCCCGCCCGACCTGCCACCCCCAAATTGCATCCCACCGCGAGACACGCATCCTACCTGACACTTGTAGCTCCGTCGCGTTCCTCGGTGTTGTGTCCAGGGAAGCCCGTTGTAAAAAAACCTTGCGAGTTCATTCAAACTTCTCGAACTCGCGAGGTTTTTTTTACAATGTGCTTCTCTGGACAGAACGCCGAGGAACGCGATGGAGCTACAAGTGTCAGGTAGGATGCGCTCTCATGGCCCAACACGTCCCACCTGCGAGAAATGAGT
>QLTV01002545.1:831299-843149 GCA_003457575.1 Thermophis baileyi | reverse complement strand
TGCAGAGTCCTGCTCCACGCGGCGGTGGGCCAGCCGCTCGGCCGGCGCCAAGAATAGGGAGGGGAGGCGGCGGCGATGGGACACCCAGTCCCCCGCTCGCCGCCTACTGTACCCCCAAAATAATAAGTCCCCCCCCCCCGATAATAAGCCCAAGGCCATATTTCGGGGTTCAAAAAAATATAAGGCCCTGTCTTATTTTTGGGGAAACGGTATATATATATCTATATATCTATATATATTATATATATCTACCATGTTTCCCAGAAAATAAGACCCTGTCTTACATTTTTTTGAACCCTGAAATAAGTGCTTGGGAAATTATTAGAAATACTGTAAATAATAACAGTAATGCAAAGGCCTCTAGCCTCTAGCCTTTGCATTATGGATTAAGTGGGGCAAGATGGAATGTGCCCCACTTAATGGGGGAGCAATATGTAGGAGGAATACATAGGAAATGATTTAGACGAAAACTTAATTGAAATGTTAAGTGGAAAAAGCCCAACGAAGGCAGGGTTAAGATTAGCATAAAACATAAATACCCGATGAAAAACAGTTTCTTTGACACTGACAAGGAAAGGGGAAAAAATAGAGTTCATGTTGTATTTTATGGAAGAAATGAATTATTGGCTTATGTGTTGGTCATGCAGTCTGATAAAAATAATTTTTAAATGTTACAAAGCAGAAAGAAACTTAATTCAATGCAGCAGCAGCCAACTTTTAAACTTCAGATAGTAAATCATCAGTAATTGCTGAGAATTTTTGCAGAATGTACATCATTTTGACCAATGGTTTTGCTGTTTCATTTTTTTTTTTTAGAGATTTCAGAAAATCTTGTTTCAAGCCCCATATGCTGTTCTGATTCTAAAATAGCTGTTCTGGCATCATTGGAAGTGTTCCAGTGCTGTTCTGACTATTCCAGAATTGTTCTTCGTTCAAAATGGCTTGAATTTATATTAGGGCTATTTCCAGGTCAGAAAAATTCTGGAATAATGGGAATATCATTTGACATGTTTTTGGTATGGTCTGAATAAACCATTTCAATTTTTTTCAAGAATTGTATTGACTATCATGATATAAAATACAATGAAAATAAAGATAACAGGAAAATGGAAAAGGGAAAGAAAGGGTAAAGCAAGTTGCAAAGGAGGAAAGAAAAAAAAGCATTGACTTCCAACTTTTTTTCAGTACAGTAAAGTACAAGATAGAATCACAGCCTCAACTTTTACTTTAGCCAAAAGAGTACTAGCCATCAACACAATAGATTAATCAGAACAAACTCACAATCAAGAGTTCATTTCTCTCTGTCTCGAGCACAAGTCCAGAAGCAATTTCCAAGTAGAGACAAAACTGGATATATTCTTTTCACTAATTAAAACAATCAATTTTGCCATCTCTGCTAGCTTTTCCATCCATTATGTTGTGGGGATTGATGTATCTTTCCATTTCTGTACATATAGAATTCTTGCTGAAGTCAACATAAACAATAACAAAGTTCTTTTTTTCAACAAAGATCTTTTTTTCCAATTCCTTGTCCAATAATCCTAAGAGAAAAACTTCAGCTTTCAATTTTACATTGGTTTCACAAATCTTCTGAATTATGACATGAAACTGGGCCCATTATTTCTTTGCTTTACCACAAGTCCATCAAAAATTACCGTATTTTTCGCTCCATAAGACACACTTTTTTCCTCCCAAAAGTGGGTGGAAATGTCTGTGCGTCTTATGAAGCGAATATGGGCGACAGGCAGCAGCAGCAAACGGCGGCAGCAATCCCCGCCGCCTGGAACAGCTGATAGGGGGTATTCTGGGAAGCCGATCCAACTGCCGATCAACTGCTTGGAGGCGAAGGCTCAAGCGTTCCCCGGCGGAGGCAGCAGACACAGAGGTGGCAGGCTGTTTGCTGTTTGCTGCAAGGACACTAGCCAGATGGATGCTGGGAGGCAGAGGCAGATTTTTTTTTCTTGTTTTCCTCCTCTAAACCTAGGTGCGTCTTATGGTCAGGAGCATCTTATGGAACAAAAAATACGGTACAAAAACTATCTTCTTTAAAATTAAATTTCCATCATACATTTGAAATATCTTTATACATCTTTGACAACTTATTAGGTGTTAAATACAGTGATTCATCATTTTATAAAAAAAATCCTTTCAAATTCAATGTTAATTTTAAATGGTTCAACTACAGTACATGTTTTCCTTTGCTCAAGCATTATATTATATCCAAAGTTCCTTGTCCGCTGAACTATATACACCATTTCATGTATTCATTTTCCAAATTCAGTTTTAACAATATTGTGTAAACTATAGCAATAACATGTATGTTCACCATGAGCATACAATACAATTTAATTTTTTTTGCAAATTCAGACCCATAACTTTTCTTGTCTAAATTAAAATTTTCCTTAAGTTGTAAGTATGTGAATCTGTGGCAAAATGTCCTTCTGATTCCAATTTTTCTTTTCACATGAGAGTAGTTTCACTTTGCCTAAAAAATATTATCTGACCATAAATCCAGTAGTCTGGCTGATTAACCCATTTCAGACTTACTCATTCTGTCTATCTCATTAAAAAAAAATGTTTGGTTGTTAGTTAATTGAAATAATCAGCTTGGTATTTTTTACCTCTGATAAAGTAAAAAAAATATTTATATTTTCACTTTTTCAAAATGTTTTCTCAAGCTGTGTAAGAACATTTAGTTTCTACAATGGAACAACAGTTCTTTTGAGAATGTTATTTGTAAGCTGATGAAGGCAGAATATGTGCAAAAATAGGGAGAGAAATAAGATTGAACTTGGGTTAAAAATGTTAAGCTTTTTTGACAAGGGAAGTTGGAAAATGCTGTGAAATGATAATTTTGCTTAAATATAATAAGTCATTTATTTGTAGTAAAATATTATTACTATATATTGAATTGAAAAATAAGCCTATCCAAATTGCCATGGTGAATTGATCTAATATCTTAGCTAGTTCAACATTAATTTTCCACTTTCCAATTTTCCATTAATTTTGATCTTGACATGAAAGAATTTTCCACCTTTGGCTGTACGTTTTCTTTCAAAAACTTAAATAGAGGCAATGCTCACCCATTAATGGTTCCAACAGTTCAGTAGAAGAATGACAATGTAGTAAGGGTAAATATATTAAGGAGTTAGGGTACGGAAGAGATTTGAAACATTCTGTTACCGTATGTAGTTGCCTAAATAATTCCAAATTATAGTGTTAGGGGCCTAATATTCAGAGAGGAGAAATTAAAGATAGGAAACAGAATACTAGATTTTACTAAATGAGGATCAGAGAAAAGTACCGTATTTTTCGGAGTATAAGACACACTTTTGTCCCTCCTAAAAGAGGCTGAAAATTTGGGTACGTCTTATACGCTGAATGTAGCCCCGCCCACCTGCCAGCCCCTACCCTTCGGCCTCTGCGCATCCTCTTCCTGGCTGCAGAGATTGCCACCGACAATGGCTTGTGTTTTTGGGCTCCGCGTTGCGTTTTCAGCCTCCAAACGCTTGACGCGGTGCCCAAAATGGCTACCTGGAACAGCTGCTGCCTTCTCTTACCCCTTCTGCGCTTTGCCTGCTTTAGTCACTGGAGCTCCCTCCCTCCATCAGCTGTGTTTTTGAAGCTGTTTTTCAGCCCCAACACGACATCTTCCATGCTTTGCCTGCTTTTCTAATTGCTGCTCCCTCCTTCGATCAGCTGTGCTTTAGAAGCACAGCCCCAGCCAGCCCCAACCTCAAAACCAGCGAGTGAACTAATGTGCTGAAGCTGACTCCCCACCAGCCCCAACCTCAAAACCAGCGAGCGAACTAATGTGCTGAAACTGACCAGGCTAAGGACTAGCCAGATGAATGGTAGGCAGAATTCCCCCCCCCCCATTTTCCTCCCCAAAAACTAAGGTGCGTCTTATACTCCGAAAAATACGGTAATTGGTTCCTTGTGTCTCCTTGAATGTGTCTACATCATGGTAGTGATTTATCAGTGCCTTCTTCTGGTTAATTTTTTTCAACTTCCAGCTTAATCTAATATAAGGTATTTAGCACACAGAAATATAATTTTGTAACTCATTTTGTTTTTATTGATATAAAATATACTGAATTCCAGATCTTCACATCCATAGTGATATTTGTTTTCCTTCATCAGTTGTTTTTATTATTAGCTCATTCTGGGGACCCAGATTGTTGGGGGCAATATGCTGACTCTGTAAACCACTTAGAGGGCTGTAAAGCAGTATGAAGTGGTATATAAGTCTAAGTGCTATTGCTAAGTGTTATTGCTATTCTTGCTGTTGGCTTTGTTTTCTTTAAGTGGCATGCTATAGTTGACAAATAGTGACTGCTTTTATAGCCCCTTTTAATATTTCCAAATCCAAATGACTTCTATTTTCCTTTTTGTGTTTTTCCTTAAAAAGCATCAGCTATATAGGGGAGTTATCTCTAAGACATCATCTAATATAAAACTAAGAACTTTGTAGAAATGTCTTCCTTAGAAAAGCACTTAGAAAATACAGTTCAGGATTCAGAGCACGGATATCCTGTTGACAGCATTTGGTAAGATTAAAAGAGTAAAGTGCCATTGTTGGAGTTTATTATAGACGCCCTCGGGTAGGCAGATGAGGTTTTTTTTCCCTGCATCAGATGACCAGTTTTTCAAAGAGGCATGTAATAGTGATAATGGGAGATTTCAATTATCCTGACAATTGCTGGGAATCTAATTCTGCCAAGAGTCAGAAGTCCAGCAGATTCTTGTCCTTTCTTGCTAACAACTTCATTTGTCAGGAAGTAGAAGAAAGAAGATCGGGGAGGAATTGGTTGAAGATTGAAGAACTGAAGGTGATCATATTATCCTTGGGTTTAGTATGATAGGCAAAGGAAGAGGGTCCCAAAAGAGATAGAACTGCATACGGGACTACACTACAGTAGATTTTGATGAACTCAGCTCTAGGTGCTTGAAATTCTGAAGGCGAGAAGTATTCAGGAAGGATGGGAAAATCTACAGCATGAGATATTAATTTCCTAAACTTTATTTATTATGCAGAACTCACTTCTCCTTTGTTGTTCAAATTGATGCTTCTGAGTTTGCATTGGGAACACAATCAATGCCTCTTTTTTGAGACCATTATTATCTGTTGAAAAGAACTTAGCAATGAAACACATCATTAATCACTGAACCTACCTTTTAGAACAGTGGTTCTCAACCTGTGGGTCGCGACCCCTTTGGGGGTCGAACGACCCTTTCACAGGGGTCGCCTAAGCGTGCGCTAGCCCGCCACGCCCCCTTTGTCACCATCGCGCATGGGGCGGGGCGGGGGGCGGGGGTCGCAGCGGTGGGACGGGGGTCGTGGCATTAGGAAGGTTGAGAACCACTGTTTTAGAAAAAGCATTGTATCCCATCCTGATTCACCCTGATCAGAAGAATCTGAAATGCATACAGACCTTCCAGAAACTTATATAATATCGGATCAGATTGGCACACTTTTTTTCTTTCGTTTTGAGTCTCATATATATCGCTAGTTGACAGAACAAGTTGGGTGAGGATCTTTTCCTTAAACCTGATTTTTTTTTTCTCCTTATGAACCAACTTCTGTCTGAAAGTTGAGTCACGGCAACTGGACTTGTTTTCTTGTTAGATTGAGATGTTGACTGCGGATATAAACAACTCTTCAGTCTCATCACTGGAGATTTTTAAGAAGAGATTGGACATTTTTTTTGGTCTCAAATGGTATAAAGTCTCCTGCTTGAGCAGGGGGTTGGACTAGAAGACCTCCAAGATCTCTTCCAACTCTTATTCTGCTATATTGTTATATTGGAGGCCCAATTAGAAACAATCTTAATGAGAAGAAAATCTTAATGAGAAGAAGAAATCAAAAGAGGACAATATAGAGGCAGAACTCTCTTAAATGATGAAGAGAAAAAGAGGCATGTATAGGAAGTGAAAAGGGGGAGGATGTAATCAAAGAGTATGGGTCCATTTCCAGACATTGTAGAAGTTCTGTTAGGAAGGTGAAAGCTAAAAATGAGCTGGAGCTTGTAAGAGATATGAAGAACAGCAAAAAACATTATTTGTATATGTTCAAAATAAAAGAAAAACCAAAGAGGGGTTAGGTCCATTACAAGAAGAAAGTACAGGTAGTCCTCAACTTGTAACCATAACTGAGCCCAGAATTTTGGTCATTGAGTTTACTCAATGGCTGCAAGAGCAGCACTCCTAGTTGTGGTCGCTAAATAATGTTGCGGTTGTTAAGTGGTTAAGTTGTTAAGAGTCCGTGGTACGGAGTACATGGGTGCCTTGGGGGAGAATCTTGGCAGATCTCTGCTGGCCACAGGGCTCACCAGTGTGTGTGGAAACCTGCTGTGACCCAGAAGACCTTGGCCAGCTACAGGGCTTACCGGGATGAAGAAACCTGCCATGGCTTGGGAAGCCCAGGCTTACTTCCTGCCTCACAAGTCCCAGGGGCCACCAGCACACATAAATTGCCTTCATGGTTTTTCTGCAATTGCTGGCAGGTGCACCCATCCTATGCAAGACATGGCCTTTCTATAGAGACTGCCTCATACCATCCTGCAATAGCAATAGCAATAGCACTTAGACTTATATACCGCTTTACAGTGCTTTACAGCCCTCCCTAAGCGGTTCACAGAGTCAGCATATTGCCCCCAACAATCTGGGTCCTCATTTTACCCACCTCGGAAGGATGGAAGGCTGAGTCAACCTTGAGCCGGTGAGATTTGAACTGCCGAACTGCAGCTAGCAGTCAGCAAGTAGGTACCATTCTTGCAATAGTTTAGGAGACTCCATATCACATAATTTAGAGATCCCACCTGCCAGCCTGCTTGCTTGGGCCTCCTGGCTCTTCCCGCTATATAACCCATGTGTTTCGGGGGTTGCAATGGCAACTTGGACTGAGAGATTGCTGTCACTAAGCAATGCAGTCACATGTTGTCATACTTCACAACCACATTACTTAGTGATGAAAATTCTGATCCCAATTGCCGTCATAATCTAAGGACTAGTTGTATTTATTTAAAGCAGGCTAAGACTTCCTTTGGATGGAAAACCACATTTAATCTATTAGCATGGTGCTGGGGCCAAGCACCACAGAGTAGGTGGGATTGGGATAAAGAAACAAGTTGGGTTAAGAGAAAGCATATTATGGGTTGGGTTAAGAGAAAGCATATTATATTATATAAGTTGGGTTTAATTACTTTACATGTAAATCTAATTCAGTTAAATTCATTAAATTTGGCAAATATTGTTTCAGCTATATTTAATCTTCCCCCTTTATATCATGTAAAATTGCAATGTAGTAGGAAATGTTAGAGGGGTCTGGGAACTCCTTTGATGGGGATAAATCTGTGGGTTCTTAGAACTATGGACTCCAGTTTATAAGTTTCTTAGTAGGCAGGTACAATTTCCAATTTAAAGCCATGAGGGTAAACATTTCCAGGGGGGAAAAAAACCACATTGGGGAAAATTTGTACTATATTAGTATTCATTTTTATATTACCCTTCACTGATCTAAGTTCACTTTGCTCTATTAAGAGCAGACGTGACAGTGCATATATCTTGGTTAGGGTTTAGCATGCTTGGTCTTTTTATTCAAAGTAAAAATATAATTTAACCAAAGTAATTATATTTAGTCAGTCTGTTTATTAATTTGCTTTAATTAAAATTTTGTTACATATAGAACTGTAAGTAGCAGACTACTAAGAAACCTAGGATGTCTTAATTTTATCAGTGCCAAGTGGAAAAATCAAAGTTGAAGACAGAAAAAAGCATCAACTTGATAAAATAGAGTTATATTAACAGCAAATTTACTAACCTCTAGATGAAATTAACAATAAAGTCTATGATCAAATGTGGCACTGAAGCCTCTTTTCTTCTTAGGCAAAATTTCAATGTCCCTTTGGGGTAAAATGGCATTTTTGTCTTAAATGGGAATGCTAACTGCACGGTTTATTCTCTGAGTATAGGAACTGTGGCGCTATGATATTCTAGATAAAAGTATTCCAATTACAAGTTAATAGAAACTGTGTAAAGCGAATAAAAGATAAAATTGGAGCACAATATCTTATTGAATTCAGTATTCTAAAAGAAAATCTTTCACAAAAGGTAGTTCTTTTTAACTTGTTCCCCTTTCAGGCTAATTTATAGAACAGTGACATTTCTAGGAGTTTTTCAATTACTGTATAAATTAAACTCAATTGTATTCATTTACAAACAGAATTAAGCCTTAATATATTATAAAACTCCAAACCAATATATTGTTCTCAAATTGTTCTCAGGTATAAATACTATAAATACTGATGAATAAACTTTTTAAAGAGCTTTCCCAGAATTTGTAGAAGGAATTTAGGGAGTTGAAGCCTCAAGACATCTGGTGGCCATAACCTAGAACATGTTATTCAACTCAGCATAAATCTGGTGTACAGAAACCATTAGCAAAATGATTTGGTTAAAAGCCAACTGTAATAATGGGTTTTCAGAGCATTTTTGAAATCTGGTGCTGAAGGTGGAAGCTGTCTCAGTCCTTAAAGGTTGAATCTGGCACTGTTGTGGAGCACTGATTTGAGAAAATTCAAACATATCCTTTGGATATGCAGGGAGGTACCCAAGTATTGGTTAAATATATCATTGCTTCTTTGTAAAATGCTAGTTGCCCCTTAATGGAAGCTTCTAAAATGGCTTCACTTACTATAACTTCACTCCCTGACTTCTGCTGGCAACTTAGAGTGAACAATGTTAGGGACAACTTTCACATACAGTCAGAATTGAAGTTACAATATGTTATTAGACAACCTTGGATGCTGTGTAGGAGGAGTGGCAGAACCTGGGGACGGAGTTAAAAGAGGGATCAGCATAGAATCCCTACATAGCCACAAGTAGACTAAGTCCAATCCTCTTTGAATTCTGTGGCCCCTTATCTAACTCATAGCAGGCGCTAATCATTAGTTGAGAATATTGCTGTGCATAGGCATGATTAGCAGTAGATTAGTAGTGGTAGTAGTAGTAGTAGTAGTAGTAGATTAGCAGTGATGGTTAACCTTTTCAGCACTGAGTGCCGAAACTGGAGGGCGTGCGCGCGCCGGAGCACCAGAACCCGGAAGAGAGCAGCTGGCTGGTGCGCATGCGCGTGGTGGCCAGCTGCTCTTCCGGGTTCCGTCACGCGCGTGCGTGCCGGCCAGCTGCTCTCTTCTTTACGAAACTCAGGAGGGCAGAGTTTGCCTGCAATGCTGCATATTAACCACTGCGCCATTTCTAGAACAAATAATAAGGTTGTTTAGTATTTCAGGTTGAAGGGGGATAGTGCAGAGCCAAGAGGGCAGGTAGCATCTGTTGGAAACTCCTTCGGACACACCTGGAGTTGTGTGTCTGCAAGGCAGTTCTAGGGGGAAAAAAACCACCTTTGATTTAAGGAGTTGTTGACATATGCAACTATTTGCCACAGGTTTTTTTTTTCCCTTTGAATTTTACATGCTTCCAGCCATAATAAATTATATAAAAAGCTTTCTCTCAAACAATGTAAATTTTTCACTGAATTCAATAAAACTGGACTAGCAGTTGCCTTTTTTAATACCTAATCTATTTAAACTCAACAGTTAGTTCAGTGTGTTGGGTATTTACATGTATTGGGCTATTGATTACAGTGCCTTCAAACACAACTGAGGGAAACCTACATTGGCAGGTGATCAGGGGTCTTAAATGAACTCTGCCCCCAGGCCTCTCAGCCTCTTGATGAGCGTAACATGATTTTTTAGGCCTCTTGTTGGGAAAGGCCAAGGACACTAAAAGACTGATAAAAATACAATGAAGTTTCCTTAGAAGTGACAAAAGGTTTTCATCCAGATGGAAGCTCTGCTGTTTGGTCTATTAGCTTTCTCTTCTGTGTCCATTTGCTAAAAATATTTCTCCTGCCTGTTCTTCCCCCAAAGCAGTTAAGGGGGAGAATGGAAACTGTGATGCAGAGGTGTTTTTAACACCTTTTTTTTAATGAATTGCTAAATGACATCAAACTTTGGAAGATTCTAGTCTTAGATTTTGTCATTTGGATAATGAAAAGCTGATGTTATAGCTGTCTTAAGTTAGCTCCTCTGTTCAATTCAAATTGATTCTCACCTTTAAAGCCCTACATGACTTAGGAGTGGCTATCTCTGTGACTTACCTTCTCCAGTTTGAATCTGCCCATCCAGTAAGACCTGGGAAAGAAGGCTCGTTGTGAGTCCAGCTACCAAGACTTAACCTGACTATCTGGACCATCAACCCTTATTACATTTTTAGAGAGCTGGAAATATTAATTGATACAAGTTGTAGTAATAAATGGATTAAATCAGGGGTGTCAAATTTGTGGCATCACGGCGGTGTCACATGACGTATCACGACTTCCCCCCCCTTCGTTAAACCAGTCGTGGGCATGGCCAGTGCGTGAAGCATCCGGCCCATGGGCCGCAAGTTTGACAGCCCTGGATTAAATAAATAACTCTGAGGGCTGTCGTTTTGTAAGGATTTTAAAATATTTTGAGATGCTTAATTCAATTACTGGCCAGTGATTGTATTAAACAACCTCTGATCCAATAGCTTGTGATGCTGCTTTAGAAAATTTAATTGGTAAAGGGCCATCAGAAAAAGAGGTTTTCCGCATCTTTTGGAGCTTGGAAGGGAAAAGCTCTTTCTGCATTCAGATTTTTTAAAAATCACGAGCAGTAGTTTGTTTAAGCCATTTGTTAAACAGATTAGAAACAAGACTGTCTTGTAAATGAGCAAAGTATTTCTTGGCTTGTTTGTTCAGTTCTGGCTACCTTTCCCTCCTCCTTCAACTGCCCTTACTTTTCACTTCTGTGAATTTATTAAAAGCTTGGGCAAAGCACCAACACAGAAGAGGACTAAGCAAGGAAACTATAAGCAAATCACAAACCCCGATATATACATCATGCTACTCTGCAGTTGTATTCAGTAAGCAAGCAACTAATTATGTTTTTCATATGGTGGTTTCCTGCTTAAAACAACCTAAAATTTGTTCCCTGATTCCTACTTGCATATCATGTTAAACAAAAATTAGCACATGTTACGATTAATGCTGTCTGTCTCATTATGGAAATAGTTGCAATGTCTTGAGAAAGTTTTGCAGTGACAGATGGGAAGGTCTTCTCTAGAAACCCCACAAGTCTGGAAAACACAAGGTTTCTTCAGTTACTTGAAAAAGAAGTGCTTTATACATATTTCTTTGCATTGGAGAACACCTTTTTGAAAGCATTTTCACAAACCCAAGAACTAATTCTTAAAAATCAGTCCAATCTTTGAACTCCATTTTACAGTGATAAATAAAGAAGAAAAGAAAGCAGAACAGAATCCTATAGTTTTCCCGCGTTAAGTCCAATTTAACAGGATAACAGTTGGAAGGGACCTTGGAGGTCTTCTAGTCCAACCTACTGCTCACACATGAAACCTTATACCAGTGGTTCCCAAACTTTTTCAGTCCACCGCCCCCTTGGTGCTACAAACTCATCTTCAGTGCCCCCACCCCACCCCCTTCAGGTGGGCGTGGCTTGGTGGTCAGGTGACTGGGTGGGCGTGGCCAACTTGTAGAATGTGGTGAAACTCACTTAACAACGCTCTTGCTTAGCAACCAAAATTTTGGGCTCATTTGTGGTCATAAGTCTTTCTTTCGTTCTTTCTTTCTTTCTTCCTTCCTGCCCGTCCCCCCCTCGTTCTTTCTTTTTCTTTCTTTCTGTCTTCCTTCCTTCCTACCATCTTTCTTTCTTTCTCTTTCTTTTTGTCTTCCTTTCTTCCTTCCTACCATCTTTCTGTCGGTCTTCCTTCCTTCCTTCCTTCCTTCCTACCTTCTTTCTTTGT
>QLTV01002545.1:786259-829684 GCA_003457575.1 Thermophis baileyi | reverse complement strand
AGGGAGGGAGGGAGGGAGGGAGGGAGGAAGGAAGGAAGGAAGGAAGGAAGGAAGGAAGGAAGGAAGGAAGGAAGGAAGGACTCTTAAGATTGCCTGAATACAGCATCTGTTATATTCATTGTTTTCCCAATTCAGAAAATTGCATAAACAATTGCATGTAAAATATGCATTCAGATTTGCAAAATGTGTATTTAACTTTGTACCATGCATGAACAGAAGTGTTAGCTTCTGTTCATTTAGGGATTCATGAAAAGAAACAATTTGAACAGGTTGCCTAAACTTTTGCAAGCAGTAATCGTGAAAAAAATACCTTATTTCTGTTCTGTTCCCTCACTTCTCCGCAGGCTTGTTCTGGAAATCAGTACATGCCTAAGATTCCAGGTTTGCGACAGTAAGCTTCACTTCATCTCTGCTGTTTAACTGTTTGGAGTTCCTGTGTGTTTTTGTTAAGTTATTTTGGTAGCTTTGAGCTATCATGTTAGAGCTCGCCAGCTGACCTCCGATTTTTCATTTTGCAACTTTAGTGCCTCTGGCTTTTTTTTGCCACCTGTAGAGTTTTTCCAATCATTTTCCATTCACAAACTGAAGATATTATTTGTGTTACAAACTGCATAATCAATTACCATGTTTTTATAGTAATTATGATAATTATAGTTATTGGAATTACAATAGTATTGTTACAGTAATTGGTCTTTTGATTTTGTGCCTTCGAGTTGGTGTTGACTCTCAGTAACCACACAAATAGATTTTCTGAGTTATAGCAATTACGATTAATTAATACGTAAAGATGACATGCAAACATTTAACATATCATTGTCTACATGATTCACCATAACATCTCTCTGGAAGCCCACTAAGCCCTCTCTGGAAGCCTTACTTATATTTTAATAGATCCTGTTAAATAAAAAATATAAAATATTCAAATTTTAATAGATGCTGCTAAATAAAAAAAAGTTAAGTCAAGAGCCAATGCTCCATTTTGTTGGAAGGTAGTTCTGTTAAGTTATTATTCTGGGTCTCTTGTGTCTGATCCTAAGGAGTCACATAAGTGAACCAGATTAGTTTAGATGGACAATACCATTTTATCTGTGGTTTCACAACTGAAGTCCTCTCCACATATCAATCTGAATGTCTTTGGATTGTTCATGTTATAGTATACTAGCTGATACCTGTGCTTCGCTACGAAACTATGTGATGGGGCTTGATAAATTGACACTTAAAGCTTGAAAATTAATGAGTAGTTAAAAAAGGGACTATTATTTCGTTAGAGATGGTAAGCTAAGTTTCTGTTACAGATGAAGACATTATTTGCATAGCATAGACTTTAAATTCATCCCTCAGATGAATTGCTCAGGACCTCCCTGTAAACAACATTCCTGGTTTTGCTCTCTGGCTGGAGGATGACCAGGCTGTCAGGTGAACTGACTCTGGAGCATGCCACATACAACTGGCCATGGGAGAAACAGGCAGCTTCCCTTACTTGTGTTTTCCTAATCACATCTGTAAATCTTTTCCTGCGTTTTTTGCCTCTTTTCTCTTTAACTGGTTGTTACAGTAGAAGGAACAGATTCGTCTGAACTGAGGAGGAAAATAAGGGGGAAAAAATCTGTCTCTGCCTACAAGCATCCATCGGTATTCATCTGGCTAGCGTGGATTAGCTCAACTGTTGTGTAGTAAAGCTGCTTGCTGCTGTGAAAGCAAAAGCGAAACTGAAACTCCTCTGCTTGTGTTTTGCATTTGGATCAGATTTCTTTTCAGGTGGGGAGGGGGGAGTAGAACTCCTTAGCATCAGAGCTTGTTAATATTAATATAAGAAATACTCATGCTGCGATGGTCATTTTGAAAAATCCTTTCTTAGTGAGCACCTAGAAGCCAAGAGGAACATATGTGGCAAATTTCAAGTTTGTAGGCTTTACGGTTCTGGAGATTTCGTGACTAATATATATATTGAGGGAAGTAGTATTGATTTTATGGTTTCATACAGACTATGTTCTCATACTGTTTGCCTGTGCTTGTATCATTTTACTTATTAATCAAATTTGTAGAGCCACCCATCTCATAAAATACAATTCTGGGCGTTGTAGGTATTGTAGAGTTTACACTTAATTTTATGGCATGCTGTATTTTGGGGATGTACATGTGTCAAAAATTTGAAAAATGTGCTTCAGTCCTTGTATGAGCACAAAATCATTTTGGTAGTCATCCCAAAAAGTGCTACTCAAAAGGCAACTGGACTATCTAGTTTTTTTCCTTGAAAATGTTTCGCTTCTCATCCAAGAAGCTTCTTCAGTTCAAAATCATTTTGTGCTAGACTGGCATAAAATCATTTTGCTACTCATTAAATCACATATGTCTTCTGTTTGAGCTTGAATAAAGATGCTGCTGCTTTAAGCAGCTGACTAATAAAAGTTAGTGGGACTTTTTAAAGTAGCTGCAAAATGCCCTCAAAGTCTTGTGTAAGGAGTCTGGAGGCTGTTGGGGTCTGGATAGGATGAAACAGACTGAAATTGAACTTTAGCAAGATGGAATTACTGTTTGTTCACTTTGCTTCCGGTGTTGCCCCTCAACAGAATGGTCCTGACCTTGAGGGAGCAGGTCTGGAACTAAGGGATATTCCTAGACTAACAGTTGATTAACTGTTGACTAACAGTTGATGAGCAGGTGCAGACTGTGGCCATTAGGGTCTGTGTACAGCTCTGGCTGGTGATCAATTGTAGATCTTCTTGATGAGGATATGGCTATGGTGCCTCGTGCCATTGCCATTATGTGATCGTGATTCAGTGAGGTTACCTAAAACATCCATAGGCTTCCTTCACCTTTTTGAATGTCACTTAATATTCTACTTGCATAACTACTTTATTTTCTGAATTGGGAAATGCACGTGTTATGAGCTGATAAAAGTTTTTTGAATGCTTATTCTAACAAATCAAAGCAGGGTTCACTTTTGGTTTCTGACTGAAATATGCTAGAAGGCCCAGCTGTGTATTAAAGTGTAACTTTAACAGCTGTCCTAAAATTGAGTTGCTTTGCTACAGGCTTGTTGATAACATAAGGGGTAAGCAAGCAGAGAAGGAATGGCTGCTTGAAAAGCTCAGTGCATTTTTCTCTGAGGTAATTTCAAACAGATTGGTAGAAAAAAACAGAAAGGGAATACTATTTTGCATCAGATGTTCTTGATCAAATAGAATAATATAACTTTATTACAGTTGTTATTAATGGTGCATGTCACATATTTTAAAACATCTTAGAAATATCAGTGAAAATAATATCAGAAGTCACTTTAAATATTTCTTTGCTTTACTTTTTTCTTTCTTTCCTTGAACTGTTTATTTTTTCTCTTTCTCTAGGTTTAGTTTTTATTTGCTTTTACTACTATAATTATTAAAAAAGGCAATATGAATGAAAATACAGTCTTGGGGATATGAATTTAACATTAATCTCTCTTAAACTTTAACACGTTATTTTTATAATGTCTGTTTTTTCCAAGCATTTTTTATGCTGGATTCTTTTTTAACTTCTGCTCGTGTCTTGCAGCTGAAGGTTGCTCAATGCCTATTGAGACAGACCTAATGCAAATTGTATTGAAGTGAAAAAATATGGTTTATGATATATATTAAAATATTTTAGATATGATACTGGACTAGTATAGAAAACTAAGTAAAAATTATAATATCTAATATGACATAATTACTGCATATGAAGCACAGATCATTGCCAGATGTTAGCTTCTGTCAAAAAAATGTCTTGTGTGTAATATTCATGACCCATAGTTATCTTGAGAAATAGTCTCTGTATTGTTGAAATACATTGTCAAAAAAAGACCCATATCTTCTGACCAGTGTTCCTTATCAGCCCCATTTCATTACTGCTCCCGATTTCTGCTATAGAAGGCCAGCCAGTGAAACACGAGAAGGAAGATTTCATATGAGATGTTCCATAGTTGATAGAGGGTCTGCAAGGTTAAGGCAATGGAGAGAGATACAAGGAAGCTTTAAAACTGGTACAGAAGACAGATTTGAAGGAGGAACAGAGGAATGACTCATAAGGAGAAGTGGTAATTGAGGATTCAGGAGTTGACATAACAGAAGGCAGGACATAATGGAAGAAAAGAAATGTTGGATAAGTGAAAATGTGCCAGATGGGATATGGATCCAGTTCTCCTGCAAAAGTAAGGAGAATTCTTTTGAATTTACTCCTGGTGTCTTCCACAGATAAGTCCATGCAGGTCATCTGGAAAAAGTAGAAAAGTGATTGCCATTCTTGTAGTGTTTTGTAGTGTTCTGGGATGCTTATGTCAGTTGGTTATCCCTGGTAGTCTACTTACTAGGTTAATCCTTCTTAGATGCTTAGCTGCAAATGTTTTTTTTTTTTTGTAAATAATTAACCTAGTTGTTTGGGGCAGGCAAAGCGAAGAAATGGCAGGTTATCTTTGTTTAACAATGGCCTCATATAGCAACTGTTCACAGTTACGATGGTGATGAAAAGTAACTTAGAGACCAATCTTGCATTTATGACCCTTGCTGGTCTGTGAAGTAACAGAAAGCTGAAGTAATACCACAAAACTATGATTTCACTTAGTGACTGCTTCACTTAATGGTCAAATTGTCAGTTCCAGTTGTAGTTGCTAAACGAGGACTGCCTGGATCAGTATTTGATGATGATCATGGGAATTTTTAAATGTATTTATTTCAGCAACATTCTTCAGAGAATATTACTCTTACTGTGTACTTTTAATTAAAATGTCAGAGAAGTACTAGTCTATAGATGGAGAACTTAAAGGTGCTATTGTTGGAGCTGGAAACTCCAGATGTGTCCTGACACACGTGTACATTGCAAGGAGTATCTTAAAATTTTCTCACATTATTGTATGAACATTATTATAATAAATGAAAAGAGTACTGCAGCTAGAGGGGAGAAATTTTTTCAAAGTTATGGTACACCTTAGTATCTTTGACTGTTGCCACTATGCAGCTTTGTGATGGATGTGGCATTTTTTAAGGTAATCATGTATGTATTGCCTCACTTTCTTCTTTGCTTCATTTTTGCACTTTTGAAAACCCTCAAGATAAAGTCAGAACAACTGCTGAGACAAACATGCTCTTTGTACTTGAAAGGCGATGTAGCTGAATAGTTTTATTTGTTTTATATATTTATAGCCTACTTTTCTACTCTACTCATGTTGGATTAATAATTAAAAGCCCAGTAAAACTAAAATTAGGTAAATTTTCAGACTCAACTATACAGTATTGGCAATGCAGAAGAAAGACATTTTCCTGTATAGAAGATAAATGGGCTGTTTTTGCAAAATCTTGTTCCTGGACCCAGTTCTAAGAAGGGGCTTTTGCAGGGGGCTCAAAAAGTCAAAAATCCTGCTTTTTATGTACATGCAAACAGGTATAAAGGGGAAAGTTTTCCTCTATACCATTTTGACTTTTTTGAGTCGTTGTGGACAACACCCGTTGGACAATTTTTGGTGTTTCTGCAGATAATCAAGCTCTAAGATGTTTAGAGATTTAAAGGTTAATACCAAGCCTAGCCTGGTATATAATTGCCAACAATTGCCTGGCCAGTAATAGCTGTCAAGGTTGCAAGTAATATGTCTCATTCAATAAGAACTCCGAGGCAGGCATATTCCTCAAAGAACATTTTATTGGAACATATCAAATTGGCATCTTCTTGGTGGAAAATCGGCTCTAAGTTCCCGTCAGTTTTCCACCCAATTAAAAGTAAAACTTTGTCACTCCCCCCCCTGAGTCACCCATCACATGGTCCAATCAGCACGTAGTCCAGTTGTTAGGTGACCTCAGTCTCCTCCTTTCAAGCACCTGCATCAACGTCCTCGATTCCCAGGGGAAAGAATTTTATTTTGGCTACAACACCCCAGCTATCTCTAGAAGAAAAGCTCCCTAGAGAAAAGCTACAAAAGAAAAATGGCCACAGCTCGGCCAACTTCAGGGCTGACAATAGCTAGGCATTATTCATTCTGTATAGGGATCATATGATATAATGTCTTGCACTGATTCAAGAGCTGCAATTTGCATCAGATAACATTTGGAGCCTTTTTAAACATGTAGAATGCATGCAGTAGTCAAGATGGGATTCAATCCAAATTAAGTTCTTAATGAACTTAAGATGAGTTTAAAAATTATAGAGTTAAAAAAAATTCCAGCATCTATTTTGCACCAGACATTCTATTGATGTAGCAGAGCTGAAAGGAATCTGTTTAATCAAGTCTCAGTGGATGCTATGTGGACTGAGTGCCCAGACTCTTTGTTCCAAAATTATCTTTGATTTCTAAAACCAAATTACCAGATGGAACTGACCTATGTTGAAACTGGTTGCTATTGTTGTGAATATTTTAAAACATTAGAATTCTACAACCAGTTAAAATTAATTCACTGTATACCTATCCTAGATTATTTACTTTTAAATTTCTTCTTCCAATTGATTTTGAAGAGTAAAATATCTGTCAGTCATAGTAAATAGCACTAAAATATTTCAAGAGTGAATTTTTCTCAGAGGAAGATCAAGATGTTCTTTCTGAATAGATAAACAGATCAAATTTTCAGATGACATTCATTGTAAGCAAATATAAAATAGTTCACAGTGATGAAAAAGGTTATATCGATGGCACCTGAAATGGTTGCATATTGTCCTTGAAACAGATTTTGGTATCCAGATGGTCTGCTAAATGAAAATGATTCCTTAGTGAAGTACGCTATCAATGAGGAGGGGAAGAATATTTCATGGAAAGGATAATTAAGAGAATGAAATTAATAAAACTTTGGTTAAAAAAAAAAACCTGTACAGGCATATATTGTCAGGTTAAGCCCAAGGACAACAAAGAGCAATTCAGCCAGAATTCAGTTATTTATTTGCTTATATATAATTGACAGAATCTTGCCAGAGTAAACCCTTACTATTCCCACCTTAATGGATATACTCTAGGGCAGGAGTGTCAAACTCGTGTCATCATGGTGCTGTCACGTGACGTATTGTGACTTTTCCCTTTCGCTAAACTGAGTGTGGGCGGGGCCAGCGCATGACACTTCTGGCCCACAGGCCACAAGTTTGACAGCCCTGCTCTAGGAGATTCTAGCAAGTAGTTATCTTTACTCTCTTCCTCTACCTCCTATCCAGAGGTGTGGTGGCGCAGTGGTGAGAATGCAGTATTGCAGGCTAACTCACTGCTCACTGCCAAGAGCTCAATTCTGACTGGCTGAAGGTTGACTCAGCCTTCCGTCTTTCCAAGGTCAGTAAAATGAGGACCCAGATTGTTGGGGGCAACATGCTGACTCTGTAAACCACTTAGAGAGTGCTGTAAAGCACCATGAAGTGGTATATAAATTTAAGTGCTATTGCTATTGCTATTAACTACTGAAAGTCACTATAGTGTTGGGCTGCCTCAAAATTGAAATAGTAAATATAATTGTCCATGCATCTTTATTTGGATAAAGTGTTCTGCCAGAGAGTTTGTGATATGTAGCTGTTCAGAGTAATGTTACAATTCAGTGTTAGCCTTTATGAAAATTTTAAGTTTAAAAATCTAAGCACAATTTGAGTATAGGAATGCTATTTAAAATAATGTTCATTTAATCCAGTAATTTAGAAATTCTTAAATATAAGAGTGCATGCATTATCAGTTTATTTTGCTAATAATCTTGAAATGATGATACTGATGATGCAAAAAGGATTGAACAGCTGATAAAATAGAAGTGTTGAAAGTGACAAGAAGGAAATGGAAGTGTGGTTTTATATGGAAGTTCACATTGTTACTTTTAACTCAGGTGTGTACATTAGGATAACTTAACTTAGATCTTCCAGTACTGACATTTCAGATGAAAATTTATGTAGCCGTAAGCTTCCTGTTGTTAGATTAGGTTTTAGTTAAGATACCCTGTTTTCCCCAAAATAAGACATCCCCTGATAATAAACCCAATCAGGCTTTTGAGTGCATGGCAATAAGGCCAAGCGCTTATTTCAGGGTTCAAAAAATATAAGACAGGGTCTTATTTTTGGGAAAACATGGTAAAAAGCTGAATTTGTATTAAGTAACAAATTGGAATGAACAAGAATTCAATTCAGAAGTGTTTCAAGTTTATTTCTTTCATGCATACTCACATGCAGACATAGTGTGAAGTAAACATTTTACATAAAAAAGAAAATAGGCTTGGTTTATGTGGCCTCATTTGCCACTAATTAAAATTCCCACAAAATATATCAAATAATTTTGTCCATGATAATTGCTGCAAGGATATTGTACGCTTCCTGTTGGAAAGTATACACAGCTCTTTCTGCAGAAAAATTACTAATTAAATTCTAAGATTCTCCTTCAATGTCTAGAATAATTCTGTGCTTTAAAAGAAAAATCTGACACAGAATATAATCTAACTTGGAAACCATTTTCGGATGATAACTCTGCATACATCTTAACACAAATTCTTCAATTGCTGTGATAGAAATTAATGTAATACCATTTTATTATTTATACCCTATTGAATATTGCTGATATTCATATATTACTTAAAATATATTACATATTCTTTAAGACAATAGAGTATATTCAGTTATTTAAAACCATTTTAATTTTCCTAAAAATGTATAATAAAAATATAACAATGGGAGGGACTTCCACTGCAGACATAGAAAAACTAAAAAAGGCAGAGATAGTATTAATCACACACACACACACACACACACACACACACACACACACACACACACACACACACACACGCGTGTGTGTGTGTAAAGGAAATGCCAGTCATAGAGCAATGTTGGATTATGATTATGATAAAAAGGAACCATTTTAAGCCAAATTATTTCAAGAATCCTAAACTTTGTACCCCAACACCTTTGAAATGTAAAGGGGAGGACAGAAAGAAAAGAAGCGATGAATTAAAAAGACACATTTTTGGTATGGAGAAATTTAGACTTATATGCCAATAAATTCCAAATGACTGCAGATAGAGAATTATTTAGCATATCTTGCATTTGCTATCATTGGTAGTGGCTTGGAGAACTTCAGCTTGTCAGTAGCAGATAAATGGGCCTGAGCCTTGCTTTGATTCATTATCTCTGCTGCAGTAGTTCATCTCCTCAATTGCTAGCAGCAGAAAGAAAGACCAGGCTTTCATTTTCTGTTCCACATTGATTTTTATATTTCCTTTATGTTAGATGCCCTGAGCAGAAAGAAAGGCACAATATGAATGTGATACATTCATTGGATTAAACGGCTTTAAAGGACCTTTTTTATTCATGATTTTTCGGGCAATAGGGCACATGATGGAGACGCAGAATAGCTGCATCCCTCTTTATTTAGCTTCTATATTTAATTTCCCTAATTTACATTAAAGTAAAGATTCACTCGAGCTGAAATAATCAGTTGCTTATTTTATGTCTGTGTCCTTTGCTATATTACCGAAGTGGTTTGCCCTTGTTTTCTTCCAGGTTTTTTTTTTCCAACTTCCCTGTCTAGTTTTTAATCCTTTAATTTCCTGTCAGTTTTCCATCCAGACACTACGTAAGTACTTAAAGACTTGGGTCTGCCAGTTACCTTAGGGCTCCAATGGGACAGCATCACAGGGATAGTGGTTGATAGATTAACAACAGGTCCCACGACTCCCTCCTGCTCCCCCCCCTCCAGGGGTGAAATTCAGCAGGTTCTGGAGAACCGGTAGTGGAAATTTTGAGTAGTTCAGAGAACCGGCAAATACCACCTCTGGCTGTCCCCAGAGTGGGGTGGGAATGGAGATTTTGCAATATCCTTCCCCCAGGAGTGGGGAGGGAATGGGGATTTTGCAGCATCCTTCCCCTGCCACGCCCACCAAGCCACGCCCACAGAACCTGTAGGAAAAAAAAATTGAATTTCACCCCTGCCCCCCTCCATCTTTAATTGACCCGCAGTGTTTGGGTTTTTCTATTAACTTATTTATGTCTTTTAGCTTATACAGGTTTTTAAAAATCTTTTTTGATTGTAAGCCGCCCAGAGTTTCCCTGAGGTAAAATGGGTGGTCAGTAAAATTTACAAATAAATAAAATAGATACCACAAAGAAACATCATTTTTGCCAATCAGCGATGAACTGAAGTTTCATGCCTTCCATGAGTTATCTAGTCAAACTGGTGGCCTGCGGGCCGGATGCGTCATGCGCAGGCCACACCCACCCAGCTCTGTGAAGGGAAAAAAGTCGTGATATGTCATGTGACAGCAACGTGACGCCGCAAGTTTGACACCCATGATCTAGTAGATAAAAGGATATATGTGTACTTAATTAAGGGGAGGTCATTCAGTGTGGAATATTGAAATTTCCAGTGGTCTTATACATGTATGTATGTATGCCTCAAATATTTAGAAGCAATAGTTTAAAAACTAGAATAAGTTAACTCATATGGACAGTTTTCTGGTGCTTAAGTTGTATTAAGTGCCTGCATTCCATGTCCTCAGATTTTGAGAAGCTTTGCACATAATAAATCTTTATCAAATAATTGAATTTATAATTCTGTTGGTTTAAGAGATTCATGAGCATAATTAATTTATTTGTGTGCCTTAAGAGACACTTCAGTTATGTCTGAGTGAATATAAATCATCTCAATATTCTTCATAGCTATGCCGACTAAATGCTTTGTTTTCAGATGCAACAGCTTGCTCTGTTGTTTTTTTTGTTTCCTCTCCTTTCCTTTGTTTAGAGTGGTAAATAAGAGTTGCTTAACTCACTTAAGTCCATTAAGTAGTTACCTTTAAAGAGGGATATTCAAGTAATTCAGAGTGCTGATTGCTTTGTTTTGACAGTTTTATCCAATTACAGATTAGATTGCTGAGAAAATTAGAGATGGAGCTGGGTTGTGGGGTATTCAAATGATTCTTGGAACTCAGTTGTTGCCAAAATAGACAGTCCTGAAGAATTGTATTAATTCTTAAACACTTTCCTCCATATTTAAATATTTTGTCCTTATTTAAGCATGGAGAGGAGGCTTCCTCTCTTCTCTGTAGAAGATAGGCAAGCTGACAGTAAAAATCCATGAAATTTGTGATTGTCTGCTCCTGCTGTTGCTTTCTGTGTCAGCAACTGAAAATGTAAACTGTCCTAAGGATACAGCTGTACACTTTGTATTTGTGAACATAAGCATAGTGTGGACATTTACAAA
Organism: Thermophis baileyi; assembly: GCA_003457575.1. NCBI lineage: Eukaryota > Metazoa > Chordata > Lepidosauria > Squamata > Dipsadidae > Thermophis > Thermophis baileyi. Next base: position 818,538 of record QLTV01002545.1, on the reverse strand, counting down.
GGAGTACTACCATGCCACCAAAATGAGGGAACCTTGTCATGAAAGAGTTAATTTTTTATGGAAGGGCTACCCACTCACTCCCAAATTCTTGCCTCTACTTTCTTGAGAAGAGTGGTGATCCTTTGATAGCTTTGGCCTCCAAAAAATACATCCCTTTCATGTTTTAATCACCCAGGAATGTTGTTCAGCTTAATGTGAAATATTCTTTTGGTCACTGGGCCCAGTGGTAGGATGCAAATTTTTCCACTACTGGTTCTGTGGGCATGGCTTGGTGGGCGTGGCCTGGTGGGGGGGTCATGTGACTGAGTGGGTGTGGCCAACTTGACGACACTCACACCCATGCCCACTCAGTCACATGACCCCCCACCAAGCCACGCCCACAGAATCCGGTAGGAAAAAAAATTGAATTTACAGCTATTCTTTCTACCTATTTTCTGCCCAGGCCTGGCCTAATCTGTCAAAGGCCTCCTCCTGCATGCCGCCTGCTCTCCCTTCGCCAGTCGCACACATCGCCCTGTTTCCCCTCCTTCACAGGCCCTGGCCCTAGCCCCGCTTCCTCACCCACTACCGCCTCTTTCTTTGGGCTTACCTTTCTCCCGCGGCAGCTGGTGGCAGACGGGAAGGAAGCTCTCTTTTTCGGTGTAACTGCGAGATTTTGAGAGCCGCTTTGTGGTTGTGGCGGCTGGCTGGAGGCTGCCGAAAACTACCGGAGGTCTCAAACGTGCCGAAAAAGCCACTGCAGACAGCACTGCAGCGGCTTTTTCGGCGCGTTCGAGACCTCCGGTAGTTTTCAGCGCAAGAAGCCTCCAGCCAGCCGCCGCTGCCGGCTTGGTTCCGGCTGGCAAAGAGGCAGCGGCTGGGAGGCTTCTCGAACCGAAAAAAAGACACGGCAGCTGCAGGCTTCTTGCAGTGAAAATTACCTCCGCACCACTTCGCCAACGCGCCGCTGCCACCCTGTTCTATGTGCCGGCCGCGCAGGCGCACCCCATTGCCTGCTGCGCTGCTCCGCTTGGACTTGCCCAGGCAAGTCCCCCCGTGTCTTTTTTTCGGTGCGGCTGTGGCGGCAAGGCCGGAGCCAGGGAATCGCGTGTTCCCCAACCCGGCCAAGGTGGACGGACCTCCGGGGCAAGGCCGGAGCCAGGGAATCGCACATTCCCTGACCTGGCCGAGGTGGCCGGCGGCTCTGGGGCCTCAGGGAATGTCGCATCTCTGGGGCCCCGGCCCCCGACCCAAGGTGAAGGGCGAGCAGGCTGCATGCATTGCTTACCTTTGGTGAGCTGAGCTGAGCAGGCGTCAGCGAGGCGACTGGCGAGGCGGTTAGCTGGGCCGTGTGGCGAAGGCAACATATATAGGGCGGGGGTGGGCAAGGCGAGCAGCGAGCGGCCGGAAAGGGCAAGCTGCGAGCAGCCGGAAGAGGCGAGCGGCCGGAAGGGGCAAGCAGCGAGAGGGCAGGCGGGGCAAGCGAGCGGCGAGTGGGTGGGCGGGGCAAGTTTAGTAAATTACTCCTTAATATTCAGTCTTACTGCAGCCTGAATATTGATTAGAACATCCATACATTTATGCTTTTTTTTGTTTCTATTATTCAACTACAACACAAAAGGCCGGAGCCGGGGAATGGCGCGTTCCCCAACCCGGCCGAGGCGGGCGGCGAGCAGGTGGAGGCTCCAGGGCCTCAGGGAATGGCGCGTCCCTGGGTCCCGGCCCCCGACCCAAGGTGAAGGGCAAGCGGGTGGCAAGCTTACCTTTGGTGAGCTGAGCAGAGCGGGCGAGGCACGGAGGCAACTGGCGAGGCGGTTAGCTGGGCCGTGTGGCGAAGGCAACATATATAGGGCGGGGGTGGGTGGGGCGAGTGTCGAGCGGGCGGGCGGACCGGTGACCGGGTGGGCGGGGCGAGCAAGCGAGGTGAGCGAGTGGCGGGCGGGACGAGCGAGCGGTGACCGGCAGGGGGCGTGGCCAGCCAGAAGTCACTAGCGGTTCGGCAACCCAAGCCAAATTGCCGCTACTGGTTTGGCCAAAGCGGTGCGAACTGGCTGAATATCACCTGTGATTGGGCCATTGGAACAGTCTTACTCTGGATTAAGTTATTGATCAACAGTTGACAATTTTATGTATCACATTAATTGATTTCATCTGTGACAGGCAAAGACTATTGGTCATGAGATTTTTAACACTAGAGTGGTGCAAAAAAGGAACAAAAGCTGAAAGATAAAATGTCCCAATGTTCTCTGGAATGTTCTTTCCCCAGAATGGTGAATTTTCCTTGTTTTTGTTTACGGAGTAGGTTTTTTTATGTAGTATAATGACATGGATGATTGATCAAAGGAACTGGAGGTGGTAATTTAAAAATTAAAGTAATAATTTTATCAAGGCAGTTGTAAAGTAGCTGAAGATCCCAGTCTCTCAAATTTTTGGCTGATTTATGTCTCTGAACTCCAGCTTCAGTTTAGCCTATGTAAATTTTCAGAAGCAGTTCTGGGGATATAAATTACTAAACATCTTGAGATGTTTGGGTTTGTTAGCAGATTTTTATATTTACACTCACTGAAGAAAGGAATTCCAGGAAGCAATTAACATATAAAACAGTTATTTTTTGCTCATTTTTAAAAATAGAAGCTTCATCTGGATTTCAGACCACTTAATAATAGATAATCCATTCTATTAGACATCTTTGGCTGGGGAAGGAACACTTGACCTTCCATTAATTGAGTTGAGATCAATTAAAGCAAATGGAAGGATTTCAGATAAATGTTCTATTTAGGCACAGCATAGCAATTTCTTCCTTTAAAACAGTGTTTCTCAACCTTGGCAACTTTAAGATCTGTGGACTTCAACTCCCAGGATTCCTCAGCTGGCTAGGGAATTCTGGGAGTTGAAGTCCACAGATCTTAAAGTCACCACAGTTGAGAAACACTGCTTTAGAAGATCATAGTAAAAAGCTGGAAAAAATACCCTAAAACTGAACATTAAAACAGTTCAATGATATTAACAATCTGTTAAATTAAAATGATCATCATAAAAAGATAATTGCAGTTTAGCCAGTGAAATCCTTGGTGGCCTCTCTTCCCAAATAAATCTTGCCAGCCCTCCCAAGTAAATTAGTTAGAAAATTTGATTAATTCTACTTTATTGTAAACTACATAACAGTCTGATGTAAAATCTCCTGCAGCCACTTTTAACCAACCAGTTCCTTCCAAGTTTCTTCCTTTGACTTTTAGGCCACTAAGGGCTCTTCTATAATCAGTCCCTTGACAGCATCTCTTCTCATCCATCAAGGTCACTCTCACAAACCTTTACAATTTTCTCAATAATTTGTTTATCTGAGGAAAACACCTACTGGGAATTAACACTGTAGTACCTCTTAAAACATAAATCAATTTAAGAGCTATATTTATTTTAACAACATTAATGTTGTCCTACCAAACGTATCTATTAATATCCAGCATGATCTTTTAAATTTTTTTACCATGTTGATTTCCACATATATAGGAATATGTAGTCCTAAATTTGTAATAAATTCTGTGAAACCTTTGTCTATTTCACCTATATTAATTACACCAAGCTTTTTAAAAATTTATGTATCCATTTTTACAAAAGACAGGGCAAAACAGGACTGCTCTAATACAAAGTGAGTTATTGATCCAAAATTCCCAATGTAGCATTATAAGAAGTGAATACTGCTTTGGAATATGTTTGGAAAACCTTGTTCCTCCTTTCTTAGTTCAGAGCAGTTTACAAAGATAAATTAAGATAGAAGATCCATGGCTTAGAGGCACAGTATTTTACTGCTTTCTCCAAGACTAAGCTGTGGACATTAAGAACAAGCTGAAATTAGCCAGCAATTGGAATCAAGTACTAGAAAGGCTAACATAGTTGTTAGTTACTTTAGAAGAAGCATAGTAGAAATGATACTGTCAGCGTTCTGAGTATCGCACCCACTGAAAGCAGAACTCTGAGGCAGGTAGATTCCTCAAAGAACATGTTTATTGGATACATCATATCGGCACAGCTGGTGGAAAACCAACTCTAAAAGTTCCCGCGGTTTTCACCTAATTAAAAGAGCAAAAGTCCCCCTTCCCAGATGTCACCGGTCACATTGTCCAATGAATATAGCTGGTAGGCTGCTTGGTCACTCCTCTCCTCCTTCAACAGCCACCTGTTACGATGACCTGGGTTCTCACAGGAAAACTTTTTGTTTTAGCGGTTAGCCGGGCTATCTACTTTCCCCCTCGCTTCCCCCTCTCAGGTTTCGTGGCAACTATGAGGCAGCACAAGATGGCTTCAGCCAGGTTTGCTTCAGAGTTGACAGATACATGACATCCTTATTTCTCTTTACTCTGCACTGGCAAGATCACTCCTTTAGAGTATTGTGAAATATAGGGACCGTATTTCAGAAGAATATTAACAGACTGGAAGGTGTTTAGAGGAGTACAGTATGATAATACTTGATACAGGAACTTTGAGGACATGCTGAAGGAACTTGGCATATTGAGTCTGGAGAAAAGAGACTGAGGGGAGGGAGACATGATGTCTGTGTTCAAGTACATTAAAAGGGCACTATATGGTCAGGATTTATTTTTTATTGCCTTAGAAATTAGGACCAGAAATGATGATTGTACTTTACAATTGCTTAGATTTTGTTTATATCTAAGGACATCATTTTAAGGAAAGATTTGAACAACAGTACAGGTAGTCCTCAACTTACGACTGGTTGCTTAGAGACCATTCAAAGCTACAATGGACTCCAAAAAGGGGACTTACAACTGGATTCAAAGTTCTAACATCTGAGCCCCCTTGTGGTCAAGTGACCGCAGTTTGGGTGCTTGCAACCAGACCATATTTATGACCGTTTGTAGAGGCTTGTGGTCACAGGACCACAATATTTGATGTTTTGCCAGAAAGTAGCATTTACTTCTGGTTTCTAGCAAAAAATGTCCCATAGGGAACTATAGGTTTGCTTAATGACGGCCACAAAATGACCAAAATATCGGGTCAGGTCACATGGTGAACCACTTTATGACTGTCATGACATAAGATGGAAATTGTGGGCTCAATCATGGTCATAAGTCAAGGACTACCTGTAGTATAGTTTATAGTTAATTGAATTTGTGGGTTCTTCATTGCTGGAAGTTTCTAAGGGTAGGCCCATCTGTCATTTCTCAAGGCTGGTTTCATTGGCTTTCCTGCACATCGTAGAGGGTTGAATTAGATAATTCTTGGATCCCTGATAACTCCATAATGCCATGATTTAATGATTAATAAAGGCTTAATGCTGAAAAATTGACCCCAAAGAACTAGCATCTCCTAGTATTCTTTTTAGAGCCAGTTTGGTGTAGTGGTTAAGACATCAGGCTAGAAATCTGGAGTTCTAGTCCCAATTTAGGCATAAAGGCAGTTGGGCAACCCTGGGCACAGTGGTGAAATCCAATTTTTTTTACTACCGGTTCTGTGGGCGTGGCTTGGTGGGCATGGCAGGGGAAGGATACTGCAAAATCTCCATTCCTACCCCACTTTGGGGCCAGCCAGAGGTGGTATTGCCGGTTCTCCGAACTGCTCAAAATTTCCGCTACCGGTTCTCCGAACTACTCAAAATTTTCGCTACCGGTTCTCCAGAACCTGTCAGAACCTGCTGGATTTCACCCCTGCCTGGGCAGTTACTTTTTCTCACAGCTAGGAAGGAGGCAATGGCAAACCACTTTTGAAAACCCTTGCCAAGAAAACTGCAGGGGCATTTGAACAGAAGTGGGTGGGTGGATGGATGAGAAGTATTCTTTTTAACAGTGAAAATTTCTACAGGTTCTTGATTCTTTTCATCTTTAAGTTCAAGCCAGTGAAGCTCAGGGTTCCCCTTCAAGTAATTTTTATTCCAATCCTTTTTTCACTTCTCACGTGTTTTTCTTAATAGATTAATTAGCTATTTCCTTACCAAGGACTACTTATATATGACTGTGTACAAATAATCTGTGTATGTAATCATCTTCATATATAGGCTTTATATACATGGATCCTGATTTCTGGATAATAGCCATAAACTGAATGTTGAACAGCTCAGCATGGTTTGTTTCCTGATTAATAGGAATAGCTGCATAGAGCTCTTATACAAATTGACTGCAATCAGAGCTTTCCCAATTTAATTAATTCAAAGTCTATCTTTGAATTAATATGTATGTGAGCATATGTACATATATGCAAAAGGTATTGAATTAATATAAGTAGTCTTTGATTTATGACCACAATTGGAACTTCCATCACTTAGGGATGTAGTTGTTAACTGAGACACATCCAATTTTGTGACCTTTCTTGCTGTAGTCATTAAGTGAATCATTCAATTGTTAAATAATCCAGCTTTCTCTATTGACTTGACTTCAGAAGCACCCTGGGAGGGTAGGAAATAGTGATCATGTTACATTTGGATACTGCAACTATCATAAATGTATGTCAATTGGCCAGCGCTGGAATTTTGATCACATGACCGCAGGGGCACTTCCACTCCCCCATTGGCCTCTCTCTCTCCACCTATATCCTTTTGGCTCTCTGCCACTTTGCATTCTGCTACCCCAGTTTACCTTCGCCATCATCGTGCGCCCACTGCTAATGAGATATGTCCTGCCTGGCTCCTGGGCTTATGGTGCTGGCTTTGTATAGCAATAGCAATAACGCTTAGACTGATATACCACTTCGTAGTGCTTTACATCTCTCTCTAAGTGGTTTACAGAGTCAGCATGTTTCCCCCAACAATCTGGGCCTTCATTTTACTGACCTCGGAAGGATGGAAGGCTGAGTCAATCTTGAGCCTGGTGAGATTCGAACTGTCAAATTACAGGCAGCCGGCAGTCAGCAGAAGTAGCCTGCAATACTGCATTCTAACCACTGCGCCATCGCGGTTCAACTCGTATGCTGAAAAAAACAACAATCCACAAAGCAGCTTAAAGAGGGGCCACAATGTGCCAAAATGCCCTTTGAGCCGTGCTCCTGGGCCACGGGGCTGGCTTTGCACTGCAAAGAAAGGAAACAAAGCCAAAAACAGCCTTTCCCCTCCATCTGTTTTTTTCTTCTTCACAGCATAAAGCCATCCCCATCCCCATCCAGGAGCTCTTTGCATAATTAGAATGCTAATTTCAGGCTTCCTCATTCTGGTTGATTTGATCTTATGCATGCCAATACTGCCTTATAGATAGATTATTTATCACTTCGTGTTAATGGACTGTTCCTCCTTCATGGATATTTCTATAGGTTATCTGGATAGGTTATGCTAAAAGCTAAAAGATATTGATTTCATAAAAGAGCAAACAGGAACAGCAATTATTTACACCCAATAATTTATGTTCTGAGGATGGTTACAAACTGAGTTATGAATCTGGACTCAGAAAAAATATGAACGTAATATATTTTGTACTGCTTTATACATTAAAAAGACAGCATCATAAAATTGTGAATTTATTCATAGTTAGTGTATACAGGTAGTCCTTGACCTATGACTGTTCGTTCAGTGACCATTCAAAGGTTCCAGCTGTTCCAGCACCCCCATGTTTCATCTCTGACCCAGATGGCACCACTCGTGCACCCCTTACTCTCTTGCGCACCCTCCCCAACCTTCATGATGCTTCTTGCACACCCTCACACAGTCTCAGTGTGACCTGCACGGCACCACTCACACACCCTCTTGTGCACCCTCCCCAACCCATGCAACACCTTTCATACACCTTCACGGCACTGTTCCTGACCCACACAGCACCCCTCACACATTCTCACATTCTCTCCCCAGTTGTCTCCTGCCTGCAATCTTGGACTTGCAACTTCCTGCCAGCCTCCCCACTGACTTTGGTTGTGGGAAGCGGGTAGAAAATTGCCTTGCCTAACAGCCATGGGATTCAGTTAATGACTGCAACTGAAACTGCAGGGATTGCCACCTCTAAATGAAGTAGCATTTTATTACCACATCACTTAACAACGGAAATTCCAGACCCAGTTGTTGTTGTAAGTTGAGGACTAGCTATATGTTCAAAGTAAATGCTAAGTTAGCCCCCTAGCCTCTTGTAATCTTCATCCACCATGCCTCAAATAGCCTAGTACTCATTGTAGCCCAGCTAGAGATGGATAATCCTCTGGATTGAATTTCCTTGATAATTAAAAAAAAATCTGGGTTGTGTTATATTTGGGGATCATACATTAAACAGTTCTGCTGTAATTGGTTTTGGACTGCAGTTATAAGCTGCTGAAGTAGAAATCAATCAGTATACGACACAAATGTGTGTTAAGTACAACATGTGTCATATTCATTTAGTTGCTGAAATTTTAATTACTGTACACAGTTTTTCCTATATTTTGCCATAAGTAGATGAATATTTGGATACATGATGGATTTAATGTAAGGTAGATCATAAAGGCATAAATGTGCTATTACCGTTTTACATATTTGTAGGTTTCAAAATGTGCTATTACCCATTTCATATATTTGTAGGTTTCAAAATATTATACAGTATTCCCTCTCCCTCCCCTCTCATTTTTTCCTAAATTTCTTAAATATTCTCAGTATTGCTTCAGTGTATTTTGAGGTCTCCATTAGTGCAGTTAATGAGTCCCATGAAATGGTTGCATTATTTGAATTCACACTCGTCAAAGTGATATTGCTATGGAAAATAGGGCAATTGGTTCCAGCGCAATGGAAATAGGCAATGAAAAAAAATTAAATATAGATTTTATACGTTTATTAAAATTTTACAGTACAGGATAAAAAGAATATACTTACAGTATAATTAAATGTAAGGTTAACAAAGTAGGTATAGAAAGCAAAAATGAAAATAAAAAAATTCTATGCAGGTTCAGGTGTTCCGACAACTCCTATTTAGTGTTCCCTTGAGCACATTAATGTTGTTCAATTACATCAAATGTTTGCTCTAATGCAGTAATGAGCCTCTTCTTTTTTCTGTTTTCTTCTGATGGAATCTTTCTTCTCTCCATATTGTACCCATGAACGCTCACATCTAAAACCCCAACGAGCCTGAACTGCGCATACTAAATAAGCCTGGCATTAACTGAATTTCGAGTTGCATTAAACACAACCTGATATCAATTTACAATTAACACTAACTTGCATTACTGAATCTTGCATTAATCATGACCTATCCATAGTGTTTCTGATTTAAACTCCCAACTGTAGGTATTTGCTGCAGACTTAAGATTTTGTCAAAGAAATGCAGGCAATGACATCATGACATCTTGACCTCACAGTTTTGCGTCATGAGGTCATGAGGTTTTGTTCCTTCCCCAAACACAAGTGCAGAGATTTCAGTCACTTTTTTTATAATGTTGCAGAAGAACATTGCAAATAATTCTATCATTAATTTTTTGCTTTGGGAGACAGACATTTTGGCTATTCTTATATACTCCAAAATTAATTCATCCATTTTAAGTTGATCAGAATTTTTATAAATAACGTGGGGATAATAGCATTCACATTTCATTTTGTTTTATTTATACTATAGGAGTTTCTAATTTTTAGTTGCTCAACCATGGTAATTATAAAACCTCCTCCATCCTTTTATTCTAACGGACTATGTTATTATAAGTTGGGGTTTAAATGTGCATGGAACAAAATTAGTGGTAACACCTGGTAGTGGATTTCATGTGGAAAATCTGTGAGTTCAATTTTGAATATTAGAACAAATTCCTGTACTGAATGTCTTGCTACAATATACATTCACTATCCCATTGCTACTGCTTTGCTACTGGGACTCTAAAAAAATAAGCAGAATATATCCCATAAACTTACAGTCTGTGATCCCTGTATAACAGTATTTAAAATCCTTATAAAGTGCTAATTTTATATCAGGCTGTAAAAAAAAAGACAAAACCATTATGCCAGGAAGCTGTCTGGCAGTCAGCAATTGCAAGGGGGGGAAAAAAGACTTCTTTGTTCACTTTTTTTATTAAATGTGTCTCCCACTTTTCCTTCAGGAATTTAGGGCAGCATTTTGCCTCTTCTAGTTTTATTCCCAAAACAGCCTTGCACAATAAATTGAATGGGAAAAGGGAGACTAAAAGTCACCTGGTAATGTTTCATGGTAAGCAGGGACTTCAATATGGGAAACCCCAGTCCTAATCTAATGCTAATTATTCACACACACACACACACACACACACACACACACACACACACACACACACACACACACACACACACACACACACACACACACCATCTCACTTCTAGGTGACTCTGGATGGGTAAAAAACATATAATCAATATAAAAAAATAAAGTTAAAAGTTAAAAAGACAGCACCCTCAAGCCACCAACCACCTCACAACGTTGTGTACCACTCTTGGATCCCTACACTAGTTGGCAGAAACAGGTCTTAACACTCTTCTGGAAAGACAGCAGAGTGATGGACAACCTCAAATCAAGGGACAAGATATTCCATAGTGTGGGAGCAATGGCAGAGAAGACTAATTAGTCTACCAAATTCACCCATACCCACACTTCAGAACAGTTTCATAAAGTTGACTGAGTAAAGTATAAGTTGGTAAAGAACATTCATAAAGGACGAATCATAATCCTAAGAGATTTAAACTGGCTGCATTCTTCCCCTAGAGAAGTTGCGTTTTCTCCAAATCTTTGCACATTCTTTCAAAAAAATAAAAATAATAATAAAGAAGAAGAGTGATGGTATTTCTCTGAATTAATTGACTTTTTTCAAGGAGAGCTTTAATACAAATGTCACATGTACCAAGACAAAAACATTATCACATCTGCATGCTCAAAATAGCTTTATTTCTCAGATACACCACTTTGTTTTAGTCTACATAAATAAATTTTAATATCCACTACTTTTTATAGTTCACACATTTTATTTATTGCATCCAGGGCTCACTAAACTGTAAAATCTGAGCCAGAATTTATGGAAAAGGAAACTCTGCCAATATTTTCTTCTTAATTGTATCGAAGGACAAAAGTGGTGAAAGTAGTGAATGTCTTTGTTCAGACTTGCTACGATTCTGCTTTTTCACGTGAAGCAGCTCAAGAATAGCTTAAAGCAGAATCACAGCTGCATTGCAGAAGACAATGGGGACACAAACTTGTTCACAGAATTTTGGATGTTAAAGGAATCCAAATACATACAAGAGGCTGGCAATTAGAGAAAATAAGTTTAGAAGGTTTTGCATGCATGCAGTGGATATCAAAAGTCTACACATCCCTGTTAAAATGCTAGGTTTATGAGATGTAAAAAAATCAGACCAAGATAAATCACTTCAGAATTTTTTACACCTTTAATATAACATATAAACTGTAAAAATTCAATTGGAAAAAAAAAACCTGAAATCTTTTAGGAGGAAAAATAACAATAAAAATCATACGTTAACGTACATTCTAAGACCTCCTGGTTGGAGACATAGTCTTGCCAACAAATAGCAAAGATTGAGCAGAGGACATGCATATGAAATTTCTCTAGTTGTTTCATGTGCCTTTGGTACAGAATCTAGGACTCACATCCATATAGGAGGGAAGGGATAACCATAGCTCTGTAGACTTTTAGCTTTGGGGAGTTATGGATATTGTGTTGATTGGCCACTCAGTACCTGTTTGGTATGCTGAGCCTAGAGTCAATTTCTTTGTCTAAAGACCCATCGCTTCAAATAATACTTCTCAAGTATTTGAACTGAAACATTTGTCAGCTGGGTGTCTGTTTTTGGTTCTACGGGCTTGGTATTTGGCACATGCTTGTAAAGTACTTCTTTCTAGTTCAGGGTGGTAGTCAGACTAAAGAGCATAGCAGCATCTGAACATTTATTCAGCATTAACACTAGATTGCTGTCTTTGTGTGCCATGAGTGTACAGTCAGCAAAGAGGTTTCTTGAATGACTGTATGGAGGCACTTCATTCGTGTATTCAAGCAGAAAAGTCAAAGGGAGAACTACCTAGTCAGTACCTGATGTACACTCTTCCTTCTGACCCTGGACAACATATGACAATGCACGTGAAGAACAGAGTAAATAGGAATAGGAGCACAACCCTGATTTTGCCCCATTGGAAATGGCATATGCAGCTGAAGTATCACCATTGTAAAGAATCTCTCCTGTCATTTTTTTTCCATTGAGCAGTAGAATCAGCTTCACAAATTTCCTCAGGGATCCATGATGTCTCAGGATGATCCAGAGAGCCTCTTTCTTTACAGTGTCAAATGCCTTTGTCAGGTCAATGAAGACAGAGTAGAGAGGATTGTTCTGCTTGATGCACTTTCTCTAGTTTTGCCTCCTGGCAAATACCATGTCTGCTGTACTGAAAACCGCACTGTGCCTCTGGGAGGTTCCTTTCGAAGACAGCTACAGGTCTGTTCAGCAGAATGCAGGCAAAGATCAACTCTGCAATAGACAGTACTGAAATAACTTTGTAGTTTCTGAAGTCTAATTTGCTTCCCTTATTTTTTATAGGGAGCCACAATGCGGGGATCACAAAACTCATCAGGCATCTCCTCTGTAGACCAAATGTCTTCCAAAATGTCTTGGAATGCAGGTGGCGCAGGGTGTGTATGAGGGGATTGTTGCGGAGATAAATAATTAGAGGTGAAATGAATCTTGTTTCCCTGCCCTCAATCCTCATGAATAAGACCGGAGTCCAGGAAAGAATAAAAGTAATATATTTGCATAACAAAAATAAGAACACCTAAGTCTGTGTCTACATGATGAAGAACAAAGAGAACAAAGGAAAGAAGATTCATTTCACCTCTAATTATTTATCTCCGCAACATGGTAGCAGAGGATGGTTCCGATCCATCTTTAAAGGTGTGTGCTGAGCAATGTATGCCTGCGGAACTTGCTGTGGCTGAACTAAAGGCACTTGTGGTTGGAGTGAGGCTGTTGTGCAGGCTGTGCTAAAGGCATTCGTATCTGTGGTTGCTATGCTTGTGACAGAACCTGTGGCTGCTGCACCTGTAAATGTGGCCTTTGTATTCTGGGTGCCCCTCGCATTTGAGCTCCCATATGTATGCTGCCTGCTTGAGTGCCCTGCATTTGTCTCTGCTGCAGTAAATCCTGCTGTGTCTCTCTTAAGTCTTGACCTCGGTCAAACAATACATCAGCACCACAAGGGGATGCAATTGGATGTACATGAAGAGACATTTGAGATATCTGTGCTTGCAGGCTAGTTTGCTTGAGAGAAATTTCTCGGAAACTATGTTGCAGAGAACGTAATTCCTCCTGTAGTTTGGCATATTCGCCACCAGATGGCGTTGCAACAATAACTGTCTCCTTTGATCGGCCTGAGGTCTTGGCTGTCTTGGCTGCAGCCTTTTGTAAAGCAACAGGATCTCTCACTAGGATATCTCTCTCTGGGCCTGTGCTCCCCTTTTTTTTTTTTTTTTTACTTGCCTGTGCTTGCAGTTTGGACTTTGGCTTTAAATAATTAACACCACCAATTAATACAGTTTCAGCAACAATGTCTCCATCTTTAACTATATAACTTGCTTTCTCAAGGTGGTGAACCTGGAACTTCAAAACTATAGACAAATGACTCTGACTAAGCAAACTAAGATTTGCTGATGGCACATAATAAACATCTGGGATGACTGCATCGAGCTCTTCAGATTACAGAAAAACTTACAGAAAAGATCTTTCCTTTGTTCTTTTTGTTCTTCACCATGTAGACACAGACTTAGATGTTCTTATTTTTGTTATGCAAATATATTACTTTTATTCTTTCCTGGACTCCGGTCTTATTATTGAGAATTGAGAGCAGGGAAACAAGATCATGTCACCTCTAATTATTTTTCTCCGCAACAGGGATTGCCATTTTGGGCTGGTAAGGGCCATGAGTAGGCTTTAGGAAGTGCAGGCAGGCCAGTAAGGAGTGCTACAAAGTATGAGATCCCGAGATTTGTTGTGGGGTTTCTTGGGAGAAAAAGGGGCAGGGGTGACTTATAGTAATGCAACCTTCCCTGCTGGCTTTCCCACTGACTGTGCTTGTGGGAAGCTAGCAGGGAAGGTCACAAATGGCAATCATGTGACTCCAGCTAGCAGTGACTTTGTAATCACAAGCCAGGCATCCAAATATCTGAATTGTTATCACATGATCGTGGAGATGCTACAATGGCTGCAACTTCAGCACGATTGTAATTTTGAATGGTCGCTGAACAAGTGGTCATAATTCAAGGACTACCTCTGCAACTGGTAGACTGCTTTATTTGAAAATTTTGGATGGTCTTTCGTTTGATGGTGGTCCTCGAAAACATATATTTTAATAATTGTAGTTCTGACTTTCTAAGATGATAAATTTTCTTTGTAACCAAAATCTTGTGCTTGTTGTAATCTATCAAGTTTACCTACTGCTTGGGCTCAGCATTGACCCTGTTCTTGCTTGATTTCAGGGTGTTCCAGTTTTTAAAGAATTTAATCATCTCACCTGGTAGCTCTAATTAATATCCCACCTCCACAACTCATGGATTTTAATTATTATCAAAAGCAGTGAGCTAAGCTTTGAAGTTTAGCTAACAATTTTGTTACTTTTCTAAAGGAAAATGTTATAGATCTTCAATGCATACTATGGTACAATATCATAAATGTATAGACTAAAACTACCATGTTTCCCCAAAAATAAGACAGGGTCTTCTTTTCCTTTGATCCCCAAAATAAGCGCTTGGCTTTATTTTCGGGGGTCTTTTTTTAAGGTGCAGGAGGCAGCGAGTGCGATCACCTCAAGGCTGCTGGGCCCCTTAACCATGGCCCGCGGATCAGCTGATCCAGCGAGGGCCGGGAATTCTGTCTCTCCAGGTGCCTGGAGATATTTCCATCGCACTCTTACTAGTCCCAGCTCTGCCCACAGCGCTAGGCAACCTTGCAGCCGAGGGCTCCTCTGTTCCGCAGCTCACCTTGTGGCTATGGAGCAAGCGGCAACCACGGCTTGCGCTCCACGGGTGTTGCTTAGGCTCCTGCTACAATGAGGCAGAAAGCCATGCAGCCTGTCGGAATCGCCCCCCCCAACCCGGCTGCTGCTGCTTGAGAAAAGGACAGGCGATTGTGGGAAGCACATGCTTACGATAGAAGCAAAGCACAACCTGTCCCTTTCAAGCGATCGAGTGTGTGTGTGTGTGTGTGTGTGGGTGTGTGTGTGTGTGTGTGTGTGTGTGAGAGAGAGAGAGAGAGAGAGAGAGAGAGAGAAATGACGGAGGGGAGTAACAAGAATTGCAGGCAACACTGTTTGAAAGAGTTTCCTCTCCACTGTTTCTCTTTCTCTCTCTGTCACACACACACACACACACACACACTTGATGAAAATGGCGGAGGGCAGGCAACCGGGTAAGGAGACTGACCTGTGTGTGTGTGAGAGAGAGAGAGAGAGAGAGAGAGAGAGAGAGAGAGAGAGAGAGAGAAATGACGGAGGGGAGTAACAAGAATTGCAGGCAACACTGTTTGAAAGAGTTTCCTCTCCACTGTTTCTCTTTCTCTCTCTGTCACACACACACACACACACACACACTTGATGAAAATGGCGGAGGGCAGGCAACCGGGTAAGGAGACTGACCCTCTCCCACCTCCAGCTCGGTGCCTGCTCAGGGTGGCGCCCCGAGGCCTGGCTTCTGCGTGGGCGACCCCCGCACGGCCAATGTGAGGGTGTCCTTATTGGAGCCGTTGATCTAAAAATCCAGACTGGCGGAGCTGGTAGCAGCGGGGTTGACGACCTGGCCCGGAGTAGGGGCAGGGAGAGGGGCAGAGGCAGAGGTGAGAGTGCCAGTGGTGCTGGGGATGGCGGAGGCAGAGGGAGGCGACGAGGAGGAGGAGGGCATGGTGACTTTGAGCATGCTGTGGTGGAGGTTCAAGCGGCGGTGTTGGGGTCCGCCGGGACTCGCCGGCTGTTCAGAAGCTGCAAGAAAACAAGAGGACAAAGCGACTAGTGGCAGCTTCTCCGCTCCCACCCCCGCCTCCCTCTCTCGAGCTCTCGAGCGAAGCAGGAGGGGGAGGAAACGCTCGCGGGCAGCCTGAGGAAGCTGAGCTGACAGTCAAACTTCTAGCCGGGTGCAGCGGCAAAATCAGCCGGTGAGCAAACCTCTCGGGCTGCAGGGGAGGGCGCTTTCTCGGTCAGATGCGCATGCCCGGGCACGCGCTTCCTTGTCTCTTCCAAACATGCCCTGCACACACAGGCGGGTACTCTACAGGGTGGAATGGGATGGGGGGCGAGCCGAGGAGTCACCCACTAAGGGAAGGCCCGGAGAAATCACCTCCAAAGCCAGGAATGGTCGCGATCAAGCCCTGCACACTGCACGCAAGAAATCTTTCTCTCCTCCAAACTCTGCCAGAAATGAGTCTTCGTGAGACTCATCGCGCCGGCGCAGCCTCTTGGAGCGAAAGGAGAGAAAGATTTCTTGCATGCAGCGTGCAGCCAAAAGGTTCCTTGTCCTGGTGCTGTGTCTTACGCACACTCTCCCCCCCCCGCTCGAAGTCTTACGTGCACTCTCACCCCACCCCACCCGCCGAGAGAGAGAGGGGGAGGGAGGGGAGGAGGGAGGGAGGAAAGGCCGGTGCTTTGCCAAGGAAGAAGCAGCCTCTGAATCCTGCCACTGATTTGGTATCTCAAAGTCCAATCCTTTGTCCGGGAGCAAAACTCCCTCCCGCCTGTGATAGGAACTTGCCCTCGCCATGTGCTTTCTGGAGTCTTTCTGCTCTCTGGGCTTGATTGCGACCATTCCTGGCTTTGGAGGTGATTTCTCTGGGCCTTCCCTTAGTGGGTGACTCCTCGGCTCGCCCCCCATCCCATTCCACCCTGTAGAGTACCCGCCTGTGTGCGCAGGGCGTGTTTGGAAGAGACAAGGAAGTGCGTGCGGGGGTCGCCCACGCAGAAGCCGGGCCTCGGGGTGCCACCCTGAGCAGGCACCGAGCTGGAGGCGGGGGAGGGTCAGTCTCCTTACCCGGTTGCCTGCCCTCCGCCGTTTTCATCAAGTGTGTGTGACAGAGAGAAAGAGAAACAGCGGAGAGGAAACTCTCAAACAGCGTTGCCCGCAATTCTTGTTACTCCCCTCCGTCATATCTCTGCTCTTCTTGTTTCTCCTCTTCTGTCTGTCTCTCTCTCTCTCTCTCTCTCATTCTCTCTCACACAGAGAGACATTTGATCGCTGAAAGGGATAGGCTGCACTTTGCTTCTATTGTAAGCATGCGCTTCCCACAATCGCCTGTCCTTTTCTCAAGCAGCAGCCGCCGGGTAGAGGGGGGGGGCGATTCGGACGGGCCGCATGGCTTTCTGCCTCATTGTAGCAGGAGCCTAAGCAACATCCGTGGAGCGCAAGCCGTGGTTGCCGCTTGCTCCATAGCCACAAGGTGAGCTGCGGAACAGAGAGGCCCTCGGCTGCAAGGTTGCCTAGCGCTGTGGGCAGAGCTGGGGCTAGCAAGAATGTGCTGGAAATATCTCCAAGTGCACCCGAAGAGACAGAATTCCCGGCCCTCGCCGGTTCAGCTGATCCGCGGGCCGTGGTTAAGGGGCCCAGCAGCATTGGGGTGACCAGGGAAGGGAAGGGCTGCCTCCTGTGCTGGCCACGCCCACCCCTTCACTAGGGCTTATTTTCGGGGGAGGGCGTATATTTACGCCCACCCCAAAAATCAGGCTTGGCCTTATTTTCAGGACATGTCGTATTTTCGGGGAAACAAGGTAGTAACTAATGTTCAGTGGTTGTTATAATCAAAAATACAGTCTGAAACATAATAATGCAGTCAATACAATTTTAAAAGGAACACATTTCCCCCCTATAGTTTAAAATATAATAAAATATTCTTAAAGCATCATGAAGGCAGCATCTTAAGAAAAGTATAAATCACTCTCTGATTTCTTCCTTTCTCTGCGGCAAAATATAAAATCAAATCTGTATGCCAGAACAAAACTGACAGGTGAATTTATAGTTTCACAAGAGCCCTCTTGACTGAATAACTAGTTTAAACATATTTGAACTTTGATTGACTTTGATTTGTTTGATTAATTTTCTCAGGCAGACAGAAATTTTATAATTCCAAATTTGCTTAACTATTTCAACTTCAAGCATATTAGATGAAGAAAACCTTGCTTGAATCTCAGTCTGTCATAACAGGGCTGTATTGTTTGACAGAACTAATAAGGAGTTCTCCTTTAGCAGGATGGGAACATAAGAAATATTCTCCAAAAATAATAGGTTCCATATCAGGATTTTCCAATCTGGATGATAGTTCTCCCATTGTGACAATGGCTCTCCGTTGCCTGAAAAATAAGGAAACTAAAAATACATTTGGCAAAGCCAAGTGTCTCAAGGGAGCTCATAAGGCATCAGTGGTCAGTGGTCTACACATAGGAGATTATGATTGAGCTTCCTTCTCCACCTTGACCTAATCAGATGGACTATGAATTCTATAAGTTGCAGTACTTCCAGCCCCCAGCCCCTGTATTTGCCTCTCTGTATGTAGGAGAGCTGGAAAAGACTAACACGCATGTGCGGGGGAACCTTTACCTTTACCTTTATGTAGGAGAAGGAGTTGCAGAACCTGGGTGTGGAGTTAAAAGAGGAATCAGCCTAGAATCCCTACATAGCCAGAAGTGAACTAAGTCTACTCTCCCTTGAATTCCGTTGACTCTTACTAATTCCTACCAGGAGCTAACTGTTAATTGAGAAAGATTCTTGTGCAAAGGCATGATTAGCAATAAATTTAATTGGACCTTCACTGTGGACCTGATCTTTCATGCCTGACAATGTCCAATATATCTGGTAATTACCAAGTTAGGAAGTAACATTACATCTGCTGATGGCTTGTGTTTTATCATAGAGTTTAAGTGTATGTATATAAAATGAGTTCTCAGAATTGAATGATATAACAGCCTTTAAATATATATATATGAATAGTAGTAATATTAATTCAATTTTGTCTGCTTTTTTGCTCGTATTAGTGTCCTACTCTTATGATTTAAAAAAATAATAATTTTAACAATTAATTTTTTGATTATTATTTGAGTAAGAGCAATAAAAATAATTATCAACACCATAATGCTTGTAGTAAATTACCAAAGTTCATATCTGCTTTAATTGGAGGTACATTTTTTAAAAAGATAATGATTAAATTAAACTTTTACAATTCTATTTTCATATCTTTCTCTTTTCTCTTTCATTTAAGAGTTAATTTAATTTAATTCTACTTTTTAAATTTTGTCCTGGAAAAATGTGCTTTAGAAGGTAGTAAACACTTTTAAAAACAAATGTATTTTTTCACATATTGGAAATTGAGTTCTAGAAGCTGAGACTATTCTCTTTAGTATTACCTGTAACTGAATTGTATTTAGAATTAATTGGAGGATTTAGCATCTTGGTTTGGCTTTCTTGGACTGTTTCTGAAATGGCTAGACCAGGGTGTCAAACTCAAGGCCCGGGGGCTGGATCCGGCCTATGGAGTGCTTAGATCTAGCCCTCAGGGCCACCCTGGAAACAGCAAAGGACCGGCCCGTGGTGTCTCTGCCAGTGAAAATGGAGCTTGGCCCTCCTGAGCTCCGTTTTCACTGGCAGAGGGTTACAGGAAGTCGTTGCAACAAAAAATGGAGCTCAGGAGCCCGTTTTCGCTAGCGCTCATGCCACCGCAGGCGCCCCCGACATGAGTGACGTCGAGCTGGCCATGCCCCCTGGCCACGCCCCCCCCGCTCCTGCCCCGAAGTCAAACTCAACCCTGATGCGGCCCTCAATGAAATCGAGTTTGACACCCCTGGGTTAGACTAACTTTATATCCTGTCTTTATATCCTGTCATATGTTTATCTGATTTCCTCAGATGTGCAAATAATTCTAAGATTTGTATGTGGACTTTTGTGCCAATGAATAGAGCTGGTAATTTCTTTTTTTGTCAAATAGAAATAAACCATTGTACCTGTCTCTTTTTAATATTACATCGATTATAGCATGTATTTTCAGATTCTTTAAACAGCACACTGCCTCTTTCAAGTGACTTAATTGTAATCAATTAATTTTTTTATAGTTTGCTTCCCACCAGCCTAAAAATCTCATTAATTTACATTTCTGAGTTGTATCCACCTGTTGATGGCTTTCCCTTTTCATCACCCCCTCCAAATTTGGGGATACAGAGAATGGTGTACAGCAGAGGAACCTACCAGGGTGGGATGAAAAAGTGAAGATGACAACAGTGGTTGTGCAATCGAAGCCCCCTTCATTACATATGTTGTGATGCCAGGGATTTCATTATGCAGTTGTGGTTACTATCACAAGTTCTTTGATGACACACACACACAAACAAACAAACAAACAAACACACTCCTATGATATTGGACTCCGATCTTTTTATCTCTAGTTTTCCTTCCATTTTAAAATTGTAATATTTCTAAGTCTCTTTTCCAAACTGCAGAATAGTTGCCAAAAATTCATTGTTAATGATGTGACATGTTATGAAGAAAATCATGTTCAGGATTTTTTGTCCCCCCACACTTGCCTACAGCTGCTTTTATTCCCAATGTTAAAAACAGTTATTGAAACTGGCAGGTTAAAAATTGGATTCCAGAGGGCAAGATAAATTGATTATGTCATTTTCATTAAAGTCCACAAAGAAATGTATTTTTATGCCTTCATTTCTCTCCTCTTATTTTCTTTTACTTTTTTTTTAATGCAAATCATTTTGCAGAGCATGCAACCAATATCCATTTCTCACTTTTGCGATGGATGCAGTGACGTGGGAAATAAGAAATATTGTTCTCCGCTTATTTGATTGAATTGTCCTTGGCTTGTGGGAATGAAAGATACTGTTCTTTCCAGTGATTTCAACAAAAGCATTTTATATGGGTTTTTTAAATGTTATTATTTTTGCATCTTCAGAGGTTGCCCTTGCTTCTTCTCTCCTTCCTACCATCTCACATTTTACATGGACATAAAGGTAGTCCTTGACTTACGACCACAATTGAGCCCAACATTTCTGTTGCTGAAACATTTGTTAAGTGAGTTTTGCCCCATTTTATGACCTTTCTTGCCAGAGTTGTTAAGTGAATCACAGCAGTTGTTAAGTTAGTAACACGGTTGTCATAAATATGAGTCAGTTGCCAGGCATCTGAATTTTGATCATGTGACTATAGGTCATAAGAGTGAAAAATGGTTATGTCGCTTTTTTCAATGCTACTGTAACTTTGAATAGTCACTAAAAAAACTGTTGTACATTGAGGACCACTTGTTTAGATTTAATGATTTATGCCTTATATTTAATATAGTGGTTGTTCCAACCTATAACAACAACAAAATGAGGATTTTTTTTTTTTTTCCACTTGGATCACCCTCTGATCCTTCCATTCCTGCTATAAAATGGTGGAGAAATCATTGATATAAAAGTAGTTATAAGGAGCATCTGTGGCATCCTTCACGTATTGTACACATTATGATGTCTGAAGATCAGAAGTTGCTCCCTCAGAGTCAGATCATCAGCAATCTAGCAAGCATTATTGACTCCAATTAATGTTTGGGACAAAAAATATTTTGGATAAGTTCTTATGCATAGCATGGAAAAAGTGGATGAGGAGAATGCTTTTTCCCCTCCTTCTCAAGACGTTAAGACCAGGGGCCATCCAGAAAGTCTGGTAGGAAAAAGATTTAGAAACAAGTATGGGAGCTCTTGAAACCCACGTCTATGTCCAAGGACCGACTGAGTCTTAAAAGCGGAAGTCACAGCGTGAGGAAGCGTGTCATTTACTTGCAGACTCAGTCCTGATTGGATAATAGACGGAGTTAACCCGTGCATGGATGCTGTCTCCATGGAGAAGAAAACAGTTCTTCCTACAGTACATAATTAATTATAGTGGAATTAATCAATCTCCATGTCATAGAGATGGGCCAAAACCTTGGAAGGTTTTAAAAGGTAGTTTACAGAGGAGAGGTCTATCCTACCCTAAGCTGAGTCTAATTTTCATAAGGGGTTTCTTGCACAGCCAGTTTCAAATCACTCCATAGCATCTTAATGGGAATTGATTTGGCCATTCCAGAATACTCTATTACTTTCTTTTTTCTTTTAGCCATTCCTTGGAGGATTAACTGTAATGTTTAGGGTCACTGCTACCTTGCAAGCTCACATTATCTTCAAACATCTTCTGATACAATGACAAATTCATAGTGGATTCTATGATGGTGAGCTGCTGAGACTGATGGATGGAGCAGAGTAAAGTAGCCCCAAACTGTAGCATTTCTACCACCATGCCTTACAGTTAGTATCAGGTTCTTCTGGTGAAGTGCTCACTTTGGTTTTCACCAAACATGCTTTATGGTTTTAGGTGTTTGAAGGAGTGATAAATGTAGGGACGGGCTTAGTTTTTTCCCCATGAGAAATTTGCATTTAGGTTTATTTAAATGCACAATGGGTTACAAAATGTAAATGTTTTATTTATTCTGAAACCAATTTTAAATATCTGTATGTTGAAATATGTGAAAAAGTAGGGGGAAAAAATCAATGGGCTGTACTTATTTTTAAACATAGCTGTGCGATCTGTCCCCTGCTTGTGAGATATATTTTAAGAAACAAAATTGTTGGCTAAGATAGTCTGACCCAGCAGGGCTAATTCTGTATTTTATGATCAAATAATTTTCACAGACCACTTCACGTGATCTTGATTTTACCCCTCTGTTAATGCAACCTAGGTTTGCATTGGCTATTTTGGCTGTTGTCTCGCTTCTGTCTCATATTTAAGTGATTGTCCACTGGGGATCCAAGATCCTTCTCACAGTTACTGCTGTTCAACCAGGTTTGATCGAATCGGTACCTGTACTTTTGGTACAAATTTCATTTTAATTTAATGAATTCTCTTTTAACATTTGAAGAGGTTTTGCATGATTTGAACACATGGGAAGGTAAAGGTTTCCCTGTCCAGTTATGTCCGACTCTGGGGTGTGGTGGTCATCTCCCTTTCTTGGCCAAGGGAGCCAGCATTGTCCAAAGACATTTTCCATGGTCATATGGCCAGTATGGCTATATGCCAAAGGCACAGGGATCACTGTTATTTTCCCATCAAAGTGGTACCTATTAATCTACTTACATTTGCATGCTTTCAAACTGCTAGGATGGCAGAAGCTGGGGCAAGGAATGGAAAATTACCCCGTTGTGCGCCACTCGGGTCTCAATCCTGGGCTGTTAGTTTTTCAGGTGACAATCTCAGTGACTTTAACCACTGAGCCATGACACCCCCTCAAATACATGGGAAGCTATGTTTAATTGTGGAAAATCCACACATTCAGTTTAAGATGGCATTACATGCCAGTGAAACATTCTCTCCCTGGGAGTTTCATGAGAGACTGCCTCAGAGCATTTTCTGAAAATAATAGAGAATCCCTCAACTCACACATAAACATAGACATACATACAGAGGTAGATATTAAGGGAGAAAATACAGGACATTTTAAGTTTGACTTTCCATTTTTAATTTCCATTTCAACAATCTAAACTTTTGTTTCCATATTTAACTGGCCTGAATAGGTACTGGTTATAAATTTAAAACCAATATTGATGAGCTTGTATTACAAATTGAAAGGTGTTGTGAGTTTAATAAAAAGTCATTCATTACCATTTATTAATTTAGATGTTTTGCCAGTTATTAATTTAGATACTTATTATGTTGCCCCTAAGATATTTCTGTTGTATATCTTCTTAGCTATTAAGTAACCTGTATTAATCATTGTAGTTTGAATAGTATTAATTATGTATGGAACAAACTAGTGATTATAAATACTATTGGGAAAAGCTAATGTGGTTGGAAACTGCAAAAACATATTGGAAAATTGTAGATTAGAAAAATAATGTTTCCTTGTAAGCCTTATAATACTCAACATATATTTATAGGGTGTTGTTATGTGTGAAATGTTTAAATGCTTTGCTGAGAATAAAATCTTACCAAGCAAAAGAGATCTAGACCAGGGGTGTCAAACTCACGTCGTCATGGTGGCGTCACGTGACGTATCGGGACTTTTCCCCCCTTCGCTAAACCGGGCGTGGGCATGGCCAGCACTTGACACATCTGGCCCGTGGGCCGGGAGTTTGACAGCACTGATCTAGACTATTAGATTTTCTCTGGCTCAGTTAAAAGTGTAAGACTGCAACTGTATTGAGATAGTATCATTGCCTCATCACAGTCTGATGTATTAATGACTTGATAAATTTTCCCATTATCTTTTCTTTTTGAGATATCACATAACAAAATTTCCCTATTGCCTTGTCTTTTCTTTTGGAGACATCACATCACACTTTAACGTGTATTTCTAAAATTTGCAGGATTAGAAATGTATTTATTAAAAAAACGCTGAAAGGTAGGATTTTTTTGGTGCTGCTGATTGAATAATGCTCATTTCAGAATCTTTTATGATAAAGGTTGTCTTCCCTTTTCCATCTTTTCTAGGTAACACAGAATGTAAAACTGAAGAAAATAACCAAAACAAAAGAAGCTAAAAAGGTTTTGAAGAGAAATTTTAAAGTAAATACAAAAATTGTATTTACCGATGATGGAGAGGTAAGATCAAACACAAATATTTTTATTATACTGCTAAGATTTCCTACATTAATAGCTTTTTGGAGTGTAGACCAAGGGAATATGACTCTACAAGTTCTCCGAGACCACTTGGAAATACTTGTAATCACTGACTATAATTATCTTCATGGATCACCCGGCAGGGTTGGGCTTAGAGCAGTGATGGCAAACCTTTTTTTCTTCGGGTGCCGAAAGCGCGTGCCCACGCGCGATAGTGCACACGCGTGTGCCCACCCATATAATTCAATGCCCCGCCACGCGCCTCTGCGCATGCACACGACCCCCCGTTCTGCCCCACCCCCTGCGCATGCGTGCATGACCCCCCTGCACCCCGTTTTGGGCCTAGCAGGCCTCCCTGAAGCCTCTGGAGGCTGGAAACGGCCCGTTTCCTGACTTCCGGTGGGCTCAGTAGGCCCATTTTTGCCCTCCCCAGGCTCCAGAGGCTTTCTTGGAGCCTGGGGAGGGCGAAAACGGCCTCCCCCACCCCCCTGGAGGCCGAAAACACCCTCCCAGAGCCTCTGTGCAAGCCCTGTACTTACCTGCCATCCAAAACAGGCCGCGTGGAGACTCCTGGGAAGTGAGGGGTGGCATGGGCGGGGCCAGCCAAAAATCAGCTGGCCGGCGCGCACATGCGCGCTGGAGCTGAGCTAGGGCAACGGCTCGCGTGCCCGCAGATATGGCTCCGCATGCCACCTGTGGCACGCGTGCCATAGGTTCGCCATCACGGGCTTAGAGGGTACAGTTTTGCAGTAATTCTGGTCTTTTTTGTGGAAGCATATTCAAAAGGTGGTACTTGGAAGCTGTTGTTCTACACCTAAGTCATTGATTGACCCATGGT
Organism: Thermophis baileyi; assembly: GCA_003457575.1. NCBI lineage: Eukaryota > Metazoa > Chordata > Lepidosauria > Squamata > Dipsadidae > Thermophis > Thermophis baileyi. The sequence goes on along the minus strand of QLTV01002545.1, from coordinate 793,217 downwards.
ATCCCATAGTATTCTATTTTGTCTATAGTGACAAAATCTATTTCAAAATTACTATTGGAGGTCATTTATAGGAAAAGACAAGGCAGAGCCTGGGGGCGGAGTCAATAGAGGAATCAGCCTTGAATCATTACATTCCCACAAGCGATCCAAATCTAGCCCCGCTTGAATTCCATTAACTCTGAAAAAGCGCAAATTTAGTGCTGACCATTAGTTGACTAAATTCTTATGTATAGGCATGAACAACAAATCAGCTTAACTGGAATTTAAAGTTTGGTCCTGATTCTTCCCATCTGACATCATTTGAATCTTTGGAGTGGCATGCTGCCACTATGCTAATGATACACAGAGTCCCTTGGAGTTTGGCAGCTAAACATTTAAGTAAATAAAGTAAAAAAAAAATACTGCTCCTTACCATCTAACTCCAAGGAAGTAATCCGTATACCCTAATCTCAGTAATGGACTACATGAGACAGACCAAACTAAAATTAAATACAGGCAAAACGCAAGTACTGTTGGTAAGGAGAAAGTTGGACTTGGGAATTGAGGTGAAGCCTGGGTGAATGCCAAAATATAAACTTTGGGAGTGCTCCCTGATTGTTCATTATTACTGATTATTTCTAATTAAATACTATTTAAAAGTTTCCAAGGAGAATTGATAGATCACTTAAATACAAGAGAGAGAGAGAGAGAAGGAGGAGGAGGAGAAGGAGAAGGAGAAGGAGAAGGAGAAAGAAGGAGAAAGAAAGAGAAAGAGAAAGAAAGAGAAATAGGAATGATGCTGTGCGAAATGTTTTACCCACTGAACATTCTGCTTTTCAGTTCAGAACAGTTTTGTGTTCCAAGCAGAAGGTTTTCAATCAAGCTGGTGGTGTTTTGAAGTAAAAGTGGAAATGTTTTGCATGTCCCTAGTTTGGAATAAGTCTGAACTATACTGTATCTGAAATGCGAAAGTACCTTTCCTAGTTTTCGTATATTTAATCAGTATTTCTGATGAACAACTGTCATAAGTGTAGTCTGCCATCCCATGCCAAACTAATAGCAAGTGTTCTTTTTCTGTGGGAATTGGGAACAGTTTTAAAAACCCATTTCTGCATGCTCATTTACCGGATTGAATGGATTACATAAGTTAATGTTTCCGGGTGGCAGAGAACCAAATTGCATGGCAGAGGGGATCTGAATTGCAATGATGGTTCGTAGGTGGTTTTCATCAATATAACCTTCATTTGTCACATCTCTGTTTTCAACAGAACTCAGTCTGATTCTTCCTTGACTCCCCCTCTTTTGATCCGCTTCAGTGTTGTCAAGAGTGTAATGAGCCCAATACCGTTTCAGTACCTCTGCAAGCAGTATATTACCACTGGGTGCAGGGAAATTACAATTTGCAATGAAGCATTTATGTTAGTTTGCAGAAGGCTAAGATAAATGCCGCTGCTCAAGTCAAAGTCTTACTGCTTTGCCTCTTAGTTCATTGCAATTGCAAAAGCTAATTTGAAACAGAGAGCAATGGAGAGTAAGTAGGCGAGCTTGATGGAAAGTCGCAACCGTTTATTTTCTGCTTGTTTTTCTTTTTTCTGGGAAGCACTATAATGTGTTTCTCTCACAACCATTGCCAACTTCTATAATGAGGTCAATGAATTAAAGCTTGTTCTTATGAATATCTCAGAGGTGGGTTCCTCCTGGTTCGGACCGGTTCGCCTGAACCGGTAGCGACCAGCTGGTGAAGTCACGATGATATCACGGATCCGGTTCGGTCGGTGCCGGTCCGTGGGCGCCGCCATCTTTTTTTTTGAATTTATTTTTGAATTATTATTTTTTTGAATTTATTTTTTTTTGAATTTATTTTTCTTCTGCGCATGCGCAGAAGCCGAGTTTCCGGCACTGCGCATGCGTCGCCATCTTGTTTTCAGCTTTTTTTTAAAAAAAATTACTTTTTTTTACTGCGCATGAGCGTGCGCGCGGCCACGAGGCACGGGAGGAAGTGAACCGGCAGCGAGGTAAGTTGGAACCCACCCCTGGAGTATCTGATAGGAGTCTCGCAGTGTTGTGTACAGTCCCACAGAGGGGGTTGTGGTCAAAAAGTCTGATCTTTTCAGCCATTTGTGCTTATGATTATGCCACTGTATATAAACAGAGGCTTAAACCCAGGGTGGATAAAAATCGATGATTTTTTTAAAAATAAAAATAAAAAAATGGATTTTTCAAAATTTAAATCGGATTTTTTTTTATTTTTATCAAATTTATTTTAATAAAATGCTTTTGGAGTAAAAATCTATCTAAAGATAGTTTTCTATTTAAGGTACATTAATAATTTAGTTTATTCAGCATGAAATGGAGCTTAGTTATGTAGCATGAGGCTGTATATTCTGCAATATTGGGCCTGTCGGTGAGTCAACAGGAGATCACAGGAGGAGCCGCTGCGGGACAGAGATGACAGTCGCTCTTTAAAAATTATGATTTAAATCGAGTTGATTTAAATCAAGACTTTTTACTAGTCATTTAAATCACGATTTAAATCGTGATTTAAATCGACTTGATTTAAATCAAATCCACCCTGCTTAAACCTCAGTGAGCAACCTTAGGAGTTTGGTAGCTATCATGTGGAAATGGTTGTATTAATTGTATTGGTGCACGTTTCTACGTAGCAGTGTTTTCTGTGTCTGTGGCTGATTACTTTTTCTTTTTCTTTAACAAGCAGTGTTTACCATTGGTTGTCTCCAGATTCAGTGAATTCCCTTTCCTTGGGATTGTGAGAATTCATTGTTCTTGTCCCATCACTTTTTTGTGTTCCCTTTCAGAGGAGTAGCTTGAATTCTGAAGACTGTGATGCTTCCCACCCCCACCCACCCCCTAATTTCCAGTGTATACCTGATAGCTCTGAATGATTATCTTTGATTAAACCAACTGTGATTGGAGATATACATACATACATACATATATACAATTACACCCTTTGGGATTTGAACAAATGCTGTGTTAGCTGATTTTCCCCTGCTGCTATTGGCTTCTGTATTCTCTTGAATTTTTATGATCATTTTCTCTGGATTGAACTTTTGCACATTAGCACCTTAATTGCACATGAGAAGAAGAAAGTGTTAAAAGCTGTTGCCGTAGAATTATCAGGTGATGAAACAGCCTTTTCATATCCTCCTGGTTCTGAAATGTTGACCTGACTCTTGAATTTGGATGGCTTGTTGCTCTGGCATAGACCAAACTAAGATGCAGCTGTCTTTGCTATGCCTTATTATGTTTGGATAGTCACAGTTCTGGCTCTGAACGGTTGCAGAAATTGGGTATGTCTAGTTAAATGAAAATAATGACTAGGGGTTTCATGGTAGCAGTGTTCCACTATCTAAGGGGCTGCCACAAAGAAGAGGGGGTCAACCTATTCTCCAAAGCGCCTGAAAGGCAGGACAAGAAGCAATGGATGGAAACTAATCAAGGAGAGAAGCAACCTAGAACTAAGGAGAAATTTCCTGACAGTTAGAACAGTCAACCAGTTAGAACACCTTCCCTCCAGAAGTTGTAGGCGCTCCAACACTGGAAGTTTTAAAGAAGAGATTGGACAACTATTTCTCTGAAATGGTATAGGATTTCCTGCTTGAGCAGGGGGTTGGACTAGAAGACCTCCAAGGTCCCTTCCAACTCTGTTATTGTGTTATTTAAGGGTTGTGTGCAATCTGGGAGTCTTCTTAGACTTACATCTCCTTTTGAGAGCAGGTGGCAGTTCTGGCCAAGAGGACATTCATCTGTTGTGCCAGTTGTACCTTTTCATGGATTGGGAGACTCTTTGGACAGTTACTCTTCTAATCACCTCATGATTCAGTTACTGCAATGCATTGTATTTGGGCTGTCCTTAAAGACCCCTTGGTATGTTCATTTGATATCCCTGGTATGTGAGCTGCACTGGTTGCCAGTTTGCTTCTGGGTATGATTCCAGGTGATGGTTATGACCTATAAACCTTCTGTGGTACAAGGCCCAGTTATTTGGGACTGCCTACTTCCTATGGAGTCTGCACACCTCATACAAACTGACATTTAAACCATCCCCTTTAATTAAACAATGTCATCTTTGAGGGCCTTGCTTCAATTTTTATTTCCTCTATTAACTTCCCTGCCTGAAAATTATATTTCTGTAACTATTCCCTGTTGCGCAGGTCTGATGTCTTTTGGTCTTCATAGCAATCCAGAGCTCCTTTTAAACTGTAGAATAGAAACAGCAGTACTGAAATGTTTTTATTATTCTTCTGTGATTCAGTTAATTCAGCAGTGGCCACCAGCACAAAAGTCTATCCTGGACAAAGAGGAAGATGGCGATGATTGTAATGGGATCAATCTAGACAAAGCAAAAGAAAGACTTCAGGAAGAGGATAAATTTGACAAAGAGGAATATAGGAAGAAAATTAAAGAAAAACACAGGGTAAGTAGAATCTCATCCCATTTGTCAAAATATCAAATGGAAATACTATGAAATGTTGGCAAGTTCATTGGGGATGAAGGATTTTACTGGAAAACGAATTATCTATTCAGTATTACATCTTGTTCTGGTCTGATGCATGAATTTAGGAAACACAAGAAGAGATGTGGATCCTTGATTTTGTTTCACTAGTATTGCTATTCCCCATGAACATTGCCATTCTTGTTAGTAAGCAATTTATGACACTCCAGTATGATGTTCTGATTTTAAATAAATACGTACAAACAGTAACCGTACCATATGAGTGGATGGATGGTCATAGACTTGTGGTGTTGTGGACCAATATTAAATTTATTTATATGATAGACTGTTAGTAGATAAGAGGGTAACATTTTAAGTAGCATAATAATAAGACTGTACTTCATCAAGAATGATGAGGAGTAGAAAGCTCTGTACTAATGAGATTTTAGGAGTATGATGTTTTATTTAAATAGCTATGCTTTGTGTAGAGGTGATTGAGAGTTACCCATGAATTATTCAAGAAATGTCATTGCAGCAAGGTGATTGATTTCACTTATAATGTAAAGCTTTAATAGTAATAGTTTAAGCTCCTTTTTGGCATTTAAAAGAAATTAAATTACAGGACATAAAAATACAAAGATTGTTGCTGGGCCATTTATTTGTCATAAAACAGAGCCGAAAGTTTGAGAACTTGACAGCAGAGAATAGTTATAAATGTTACTCTTTCACTTTAATGCCCTTCTCCTTCTTCTCCTTCTTCTTATTTATAGCGTATCTGTGGATGCAGCACATAAAAAAAACCTGTAACAAGACCAACCCCTTTCCATGTGTGGAAGAAGAAATAATCTGTATTTCATAGAACAGATTATTAAACTTCCTGTGGATATGGACTAAAAGGACAGGCAGTTATATGTTTTTGTTTTGGAGGAGATGAAATAGTGTACTTTTGAGCCTGGTTTAGAATGAGAGTTTTGCATAATGTGCGAAATTTGAACTAAAGATTTATTGTTGAACATGAAAGCCTTCTTAGGAACAGATTGGCCATGAGTGGTCATAACAGAAGATTATGTGCACAACTGTGCACATTTGCTATAGGTAATCTATAGCAAATGTGCATAGATTTGTGCACATTTCCTGTCAAAAGGCATTCTAAAAATGTGGAGCTACATGCCCCTGGTATTTCCAGGTTTTATGGTTCATAATACATAATAGTAGGGGGAACAATGGCTCAGTGGTTAAAGATGCTGAGCTTGTCAGATGGAAATAATAGAACGGGGTAGTTCCCGTTACTTGCCCCAGCTCCTGCCAACATAGCAGTTCGAAAGCATGCAAATGTGAGTAGATAAATAGGTACCACTGTTCCATGCGCCTTAGTGTTTAGTCGTGACCACTTTACGTTACTACATAATAAAAGGAAGTGGAGTCTTGAGCAGATTTTTTTTTGTTAGATATTTTGTTACAAAAGCTTGGACTAATTCCCAAACTTGAACCCCAAAGTAGTTAACATAGCCAGCACAAGATAAGAACAATTAGTATTTACGCCTAGCAAACTTTCTGCTGTTCTGTTCTGTATCTTTTGTTGTTTCTATTTCTGTTTTCCCTGATAATGCAGTAAACCTGGGGTGCAGGCAAACTGAAGATAATATATATATATTTATTAATATATATTTATTTTTCACATTTTTTTTTTGAAACATCTGTCTCCCTCATTCATTTTATAATTGTAAAGTTAATCCCCTCTTCTAGTAGATGAGGGCACTAGGATTCAGAGGCAGAAGTTAGGTTTGTTAGTTGCCATACAGTCTTGACTGAGAAATCTGAGAAAACAATTTTTGTTGGGCCTGGGATTTAGGCCTTTTGCCCCATGGCCCTTGAAAACCTGGAATAAATAAGGGAAATTAAAACACTTACACCATACCAGGGGTGGGTTCCAAATTTTTTTACTACCACTCTGTGGGCGTGGCTTAATTTTGTGGGAGTGGCTTGACGGCCACGGTCGTTAAGTGTGAAAAATGATCATATGTCACTTTTTTCACTGCCATTGTAACTTTGAACATTCACTAAATGACTAGTTGTAAGTCAAGGACCAACCTGCACTTAAAAGCCACACACAGATGAACACACAGAGTCCCTTGGGAGTTGGGTGGCATACAAATTTAATAAATAAATAAATAAATATGAAAGCAGCCATGGAGTCACATAATAGGTGATTACTGCAAGAAGCAATTACCTCAAAAACCAGTTATCACACAGAAACACACAAAATTGTCAGAAATGGGTAGGGGGTCCTGCTTGAGCAAGGGGTTGGACTAGATGACCTACAAGGTCCCTTCCAACTCTGTTAATGTTTTTTTTTTAAAAGAATAGTACAGGTTATTTTGCACTAGGTATTGAACCAAAACCTCACAAACCATGGGCCAGAGGTCCCCAACCTTGGCAACTTTAAGACTTGTGGACTTCAACTCCCAGAATTCTCCAGCAAGCATAGCTGGCTGGAGAAATCTGGGAGTTGAAGTCCACAAG
>QLTV01002545.1:741009-779970 GCA_003457575.1 Thermophis baileyi | reverse complement strand
TTTCCTGTTTTTGGGAGTTATTGGTGGTACGTATAGTTTAATGACTCTTTTGACTTCAAGTAAGAAAATGTTGTAGTGGTCTTCGGCAGTGTTACAGCCAGTGAATAGGGTTTGCCAATCAAGAGATGAGAGGTCAGTGTTTATGAGATCATAGTTGGCTTTTTTAAAGTTATAACTGGGGATCCTGTCATTATGATTTTTGTAAGGGTGTATATTGAGATTGAAGTCAATCATGCTGTGATCACTGTTGGAAAAGGGTTCTTTTATTTGTAATCCATAAATTAAGTTTGAACTGTTACAAAAGATGAGATCAAGGCAGTTTTTGAGTCTGGTGTTGTTGGATACTAGTTGATCCAGTCCCAGATTAGTTACTGCTGTCATGATGATTTTTGTAAGGGTGTATATTGAGATTGAAGTCAATCATGCTGTGATCACTGTTGGAAAAGGGTTCTTTTATTTGTAATCCATAAATTAAGTTTGAACTGTTACAAAAGATGAGATCAAGGCAGTTTTTGAGTCTGGTGTTGTTGGATACTAGTTGATCCAGTCCCAGATTAGTTACAGCATTGTACAGGGTTGAATGTATAGGTTCTGTTGTACATACTGACATGTCTAAAGATGACAAGAAAAGGAGAAGAACAATATCACTGATGTTTAATCTGGAGTAGTTTGTGACCCATATCTCCCATCATAACTTACTCATTAATTACCCTGACAATAATTGAAATAAATGGAGTCTCTATAAAATAAATTATACCAATGTTCATTGATCTGTATGAGTGCATCCATATGTTCAAATAAATATTGGGAACACAAGCTGCTGCTATGGCAAAGAGAGCCAGGAATAATTCTTTACAGTTGCCTTCTTTGGATGGAGAAATTATCTTGCACCCAGAATTGAGGGTATCCTGTTTAGACTACCTTTTCCCAAATCTGGTACCTGCCAAACAGGAGTCGACAAAGGTCCATACAGTCATAATGGAAACCTTAAGGGTTTGTTAATGGGGTTGAGAGTTCACTGCAGTCACTTACATGGTTGGAAAAGATGAAGGTTACTAACAGAAGACTTACACATTGGTGTCCTATTCTGTGGTTCAGTCATCCTGTGGTTGGTTCACGGTCCTATACATCAGAAAGAAAATCTACCACAGCCTGAGAGACAAATGTTGGTCCGTATATTTATCTCTCTACTTATCTCTAAATTGAAAATAGATAGAGCATTTAGAAATACTGCAGTCTACATTTATGTTAAGCCAACATTACAGAATGCATAAATGCACAGGCAATCGCTTGTTAAAAATAAGGCTAAATGGAAACTCTTTCCGATCATGTATTCATTATTATGCCTACAAAAACTAATGGTGGTGATATGTAGGCATGTCCAAAAAGGTTCTTCATAAAGCCCCATTTTTGGTTCAAGTTGCTTCTTTGTTCTACATTGCTTTACGTTCTTATGTTTAATTTTGTTCTTTACAGGAAAAAAGGCTTAAAGAAAAGGCAGCTAGAAGGGAAGCCAGGAAGATGAATGCAAAGGTAAGGAGGAGGACGGAAATAATAAAGGATACAAATAAAACAGAAAAAAAATAAGATAAAATAAATTATAGGATATTCAGAGAAAAATTTCCATTACTGTACTGCAGTCTTTTGTAACAGAGAAAAAGGGAGAAGGAAGAGAATGATTAGAAAGGGATTTAAAATAAAATACGTAGCTGAAATTTGCTATTTAAGATGTAATGCTTCCAGGGTCTTAACTATGGTTAGTAAAAGGGGTCAGGTCTGGATCATGTCACCCCTTTTTAGCCAGACAACTTTTTCTTTTTGAAGGACATGTTCTGGAGTCTAAGCCATTGGGGCAAATGACTTTAAATCTGGAGAAATACATTGGGAATTTGTAGAGGATACTGTCAGTGTCTTTGCAACATGGCTGCATAGAGATTGTTGTTTTACTGAAAGGCTGCCATGGAAGCCATTGTTGCTATTATCCATAGATTGCTGAATAAGTCACTGTAGTCTAATTTATAATAGCTAAGATCCTAGCAGCTAGGTTCATATGTCCCATTAATACAAAAGTAAACAAAGCTCATTAAGTCAGCATGTATGAGAAAACAAGTTTAATGATAGTTTACTCTTGAACTGATTTGCGTGTGCACACCTTAAGGGTGTTGAACCATCACAATGTATCATAGAAAGAAAGCCATGTGTGCAAGTTTTTAGTCTTCTCTTTGTGTTACCTTTACTACTCTTTCACATTTTTTTTTTTTTGCAGTTTTAATCCTTGCATATATTCATTGTCCTTTCTTCCTCCAAAATTCTTTTTCCGTGTCTCCTGGTTTCATCATTTGCATGTGTAATTTGAATATTGCAACAACTAATGCGTGCAGTAAATGTTATGGATGCAGAATTGGGGAAGGATTTTCTTTTAAACCAAATGCTTATACGCCATGGATAAATCCAGAAACAAGCATTCTGATATGAATGCAAATCGCATGTTAAGCTGTAATTTTGATCTGGTATATGTATTGCAGCAAAAAAGTTCAGCTCATTCAAGAGATACTGATTGGAAATGAATTTCCAGGATGAAGTTCTGATTGTGTGCATCATTTGCCTTACCGGTCTCATTTTATAGCATCGAAATGACCATGATTTTTATTTGGCTCTTAGCAAAGATTGGTCTCCTTTGATGCTATCCTTCTCTCTGTGTTCTCTGTGCCATCAGTAAAACTCAGAGAGCTGGTCTTGGAAAATGGCATTCATTGTAGACCAAAAGAAGGCAAGTAATTGGTCTAAATTATCAAAAAAGAGACTGTACCTAGCAGTAATGATAATAAAAGATGAATTTCAGAAAAAAAACATGTTTCAAAATAACATTCAAATATTGGTAAGGCTGAAATACTGGACAGCAGTGGTAATAACAGTCTTAAAATTGTATGGTACTCAGCCCAGGATTTGAATCAAGAAATGCAACTTGAAATATGATAGGCAAGAGATTCTTTCCTGCTGATCCAAAAAATGTGACATTTTCTTCTTTGGTTGTGCACAATGAAGTCATTAAGGAGTCAGTACAGTGGAACATACTAAATCTGCGCTAAAAGGATCAGAGCAAAATGTCAGAATAATATATAATAGGCTTTGTCCATGACACCTAGAGAGCTGATGCTAATTATTATAGGCCAGCCATCACACATAATATGTTGTGTTCACTAGTATTGTATAATAGCTTCCCATAAGCCATTCTGGTCCATTTCAAGATGTTGGCTATATTCTTAATTATCAGAATGACAGGGTCTTAACATATCTTTGGAGATGTTTCCTATATGGCCATTTCTGTTTCTTCTTAGAAATAAGATAAAGAGTTATATAAAGTTCAGCTTTGATTTCTTGGAGTTTTGGGACGTGAAGGTCATTGAGTTTCTTGAGACCTTTAGATATAGACTGAAACCTTTTGATATATGTGATTTTGAGCTAAATAATTGTGCAAAAAAATTAATGGGTACAGTTTTAACATCAGAACCCCTGCAAGGACAAAGTAATACCACAGCATTTCAATGTCTGCAAATCTCAAAGTGAGCATCTTGGAAAACAGACTTTAACAGCATCACTGAGCAAGAGATTGTTGAATTGACATACCCAGTGGTGGGATTCAATTTTTTTTACTACCGGTTCTGTGGGCGTGGCTTGGTGGGCATGGCAGGGGAAGGATACTGTAAAATCTCCATTCCCACCCCACTCCAGGGGAAGGATACTGTAAAATCTCCATTCCTCCCCACTCCAGGGGTAGGTTACTGCAAAATCCCCATTTCCTCCTGATCAGCTGGGACTCAGGAGGCAGAGAATAGATGGGGGCAGGGCCAGTCAGAGGTGGTATTTACCGGTTCTCCAAACTACTCAAAATTTCTGCTACCGGTTCTCCAGAACTGGTCAGAACCTGCTGAATACCACCTCTGGACATACCTCAAAAGATTTCAAACTATCTCAATAAACACAATTTTTAACGTGTTACAATTGTTAACAAGGTCCTGGCAATTTGTATCCCATGTAACCTGCATCTGCATAAACCATCTTGTCTCTTTCTCCCCCTCCCCCGTCTCATCCCAGTTTAAATCCTACGTCTGTCCAGTTCCTTTAGGCATTTGATGAAGTGAGCTTCAGCTCATGTAAATTTATGCCTTTTAAGAAAATGGAGTAGCCAGAAAAAGTGCTACCACACTCCTGATTTTTTTTTTTTAGTTGTAATTTTGATGAGCTTGGAAGACAAGGACATCCAAAGGGGTAGTCCAGTTCAACTGGGCCACAACTGGGCAGTCAAAGCCCCACCTTCCTTTTTACATGCATAGCACAAGTTAAAAAGAGGGTGTTGATTATATGATCGCAACTCCATCGTGACTTTTATGACTTCCTGCCCCTGCAGATGCCCATTATGAAATACCTCCTTTTCCAGACTGAAATATTTTCTGGCAACTAGCACTTTAATAAAATAGCCACTACCTAATATAAAATGTAAAAAAAAAATACTTTACATTTATGAAATCCTTGTTTAAGCGTAAACAGAGATTTAAGATGCAGATACGTTAACTGTAATTTTTTAAAAATGTTTTTATATATGGGATTCTATTATATTGGCAAGCCATCTAGAGTTGCTTTCTATAGTGAGATGGGTGGCAGATCAATCAATTAATTAAATAAATTAAATATAGGAAAAATGTTCTTGTTCATTGGAGTTGGCAAAAAACCCCAAACAAAATAACTGGTTCTGCCTGATTGCTCATTAAAAAACGTCAAGTTATTTTGGCAGTGCTGAAATATTAACTTACCAGAGGACTGCCATTTTTGTAATAACTTCTTTATTACATATTTTCATAAATTACATAATTTAATCTTCTTTTTTTTTGCAATTTCAATTTCATAGCTTAACTGAGGGTCAAGCCTATTCTATTAAAATAGGTCCCACTTTCCATTCCTTTTCTTTGTCACCTTGTTAGACTATAGGCATCTTTGCATCCAGGAATTCTTATCTAGGTAGAAACATATTTGTGCCTAACCCACCCTGCCATTACAGGATGGTTCATACGACAATTTTGAATAAATAGCTGACGCTGCAGGGCAGCACTGTACCACCTGGTGATTTATGAAAAGCATCTGCAGTTTTACAAGAATCCATCCGTATCTAGTAAACTTCTTTCTAAAGCTTTGCATATCATAGAAGATAACTTTGCCCACAGAAAAATACATTTTGGTAATCTTTATTAGTGTTGTTAGGATAATAAAAAGAAAGAGATGATCTTGTCTCTGTGTGAAATGAATGATTATAGTATGTAGAATTGGATAAAGAGACATAATAGGGATCTCAAAGTCTATTTTTATCATATTGAGTATTAAAATGGGTGCTTAACCTGCACTAACTTCATAAACAATCACAGCATCTCTAATTGGAGTATCCAAAATAAAGTATTTTAAGTGTGGCCTTTAATTTTTCTTTGCACTGCAATGATTCTGAAATGTTTTGTGGATGCATAATGTTCTTACTTTTCCCAGTATTATAATCTAGTTAGTGTTGTGTAACTAGATCTTGCAGGCATGTTTATAATTTAGGAAAATAACCTATTATTCTGTTTAGGAAATTTGCAGACAGGGTAAAATGCAATTTTAAATTCCAGAATTGGGAGAAGTGCAATGCTGGCATCTCTTTTTACTTTGCTATCCCCTTCCCTGCAAGCATACTGATATTGCTTTTTATACATTTCTTTAAATTAATAAAAGTATAGGTAGTCTTCACTTACTGATTGCAATTGTGACCGGCAACTCTGTTGCTAAGTGTTGCAAATATTAAATGAAACATCATGCTGACTTACAGCGTCATTCCTTGCTGCAGTTGTTCAATGAATCACTGTAGATCATTAAGCACAATGTCACATGACCACGACTTTCAACGTCCTTCTGGTTTCCCCATTGATGTTTGCTTTTGGAAGCTGACTATGAAGATCGCAAATGGCAATCACATCGCCATGGGTTACAGTGAGGGCCACAATTTTAAAGACTGATCGTAAGTCTCCTTTTTCAGCACTGTCGTAACTTTAGGTAGTTGCTGAACAAGTGGTTGGTAAGCCAGGACTTCCTGTAAAGAAACGAAGGAAAGGAAATAATAGAAACATTGAAGGAAGGATCGGGAAGGGAATTACTAGTCAGGAAGTTGAGCAATTAGCAGTGATTAAGACTGGCAGAGGACTCAGTTACCTACCAAGAATTCCTGTTGCTACATGTGTCCAAGAAGGGATTAGACTGTCATTTATTGAAGATGTTTTAATTTGAATTCCAGGACTGAGTACGAAATAGGACTGAGGGGGTCCTTGGTGCTTTTTGAGCGTGGCTGTTTTCTTGTATATATTTTATTATCCAAACTAGGTAACATCATCAATGCTAGTCCATTATGATGTCACTAGCACTGATGATGTTAGCTAGTTTGGGTAATGAAACGTCTGCAAGAAAAGAGCCAAGCTCAGAGAGCATCAAGGAACCCTCATTTCCAACCCTGAGCTACAAATATTCTCCTTTATAGGAAATAGGACTGAATGGCCAATATGGCTCCTTCTATATTTGAGATCCCAGGGATATCTATGGAAATTAAAGTACAGTATCTTAAAAATACTTCTCTCTGTCACAATTTTGGTGCCACTGACACTCAATAACACAAGTGTTCATATTAGAGAATACTCCGCTGTTGAGTGCTTCAGACTTGGAAAAAAAGTGATTCCTTGTCACTTTTAAAATACACATGAACAATTTTGGGTGTGCAATCTCCAGTTTGGGGAGGACTGATTAATATACTTTATGTAACAAGTGTGTTATATAAAACAAAACAAAACCATGAAGCAGAGAGCACAATGTTGTCATTGTAGGCACCAGTCCAGTAAGGGGGCATTTCACCTAATTCCTTCATTCTTAAGTCCATATAGACTGACCCAGGCCATTTTTGCAACTGCACATAACTTCTTGTAACTGAACAATGTCCCTTACTGATACATATACGTATACATCAGGGGTGAAATGCTCCCGGTTTGGGCGTGCCTGCCGGTCGTTGGAGAGCTGGTAGCGATGGCAGCGTGAGGCGTCGCCCACCCGCCCGGACGCCGCCATTTGGGTTCTTTTACCCTCTGCGCATGCGCAGAACGCTTTGCGCATGCGCAGAGGGTAAAAGAACCCAAATGGCGGCATCCGGGCGGGTGGGCGACGCCTCGCGCTGCCGTCACTACCGGCTCTCCGACGACCGGCAAGCACGCCCGAACCGGGAGCATTTCACCCCTGGTATACATGTGTGTATACATGTACACACACACACACACACACACACACACACACACACACTAAATATATAAATATACATCTTTGCATCAAGAACTTCTAGCAAACACTGATTAATTCCCAGACTATTGCAATTGTTGAAATGTTTAGGATTTGTATAATATTTTCCAAAAAATCAAAACTCTTTGTACTTATATCTTCTTGCAATCAGCTAGTATAGTATTATTATCCCATAATATTACGTTGCAAAGTGAAGGTGAAGGAGTAGGCAGGAACTGAATTTGAGAAATACTGACTTGCTTAGGGCTGCTTAGAACATTTTTGACAGATGTAATTTTTCATATCCTGAATTTTTATATCTCAGTTTCATAGCGTACTCCTACACCTCTTAGTTCCCAGGGCTAGTTGGCTTTCTTTTCAGTTCCTTTTTTTGTAGTTCATCTTTTGCATGAGAAAAATAAACCCTCATTTAGAACAATGTATGGTTCCTGATTTATCAGTCTCTCCTCCCCTCATTCATTAAAAAAAAAAAAGCAATGGAAGAAAACTGATTATTTGTAATGGATCAAAATGGCTGCCCCCAATTTCTCACTGGAATCTTATTTTTTCTTCGGAATACCCTCCTTAAGTCAATCAGCCACAGTGGATGAAGGCTACTTGTAATATATATCATTCAAGAAAATTTCCCAAGCCAAACAGAATATTATATTTACAAATTATCTGCAATTAATCCAAAAGCAGGAATTACAAATAATTCAAAATGACTGTAATTCGGGAGTGGTGATTGCAATTCCTGATATAGATAGCAGTCCTGTATTACTAGTAACTTATCTCCAAACAGCCAGGAATAATGCCGATGGCTGAATCAAGAAGAAAGGAAGCTGCTATACAATCAAAAAGTCAAAATTAGAAGAAGAATGTAAGCAAAGAAGATCATCCATATGTCTCTCTTTCCACTCAGCATTCTGGATTTATCCAACATATATTGCAGAGGTGGGTTCCTCCTGGTTCGGACCGGATCGCCCAAACCGGTAGCGACCCGCTGGTGACGTCACTGTACTGGATCGGTCGGTGCTGGTCCGTGGGCGCCGCCATCTTTTATTTTTTTATTTTTTTTTATTGTTTACTTTTTGGAGGTTTTTTTCCTGTTCTGCTGCTTGAAAGTGGGCCCGCCCTCCCGCCCCCGGGTTTTTACCGACCTTTATTCCTTCTTCCGAAGCCCAGCTGATCAGCTCCTCAGCTGCGTTTCGGGCTGATTTTCAAGTACTGAGCATGCGCTGAAGCAAAATTGCACGAGGGGACGCGCGCGTGCGCTTCCATCGCGATGCGAACCAGTGGGGAAGGTAAGTAGAACCCACCCCTGATATATTGAGAGCCAGTTTGGTGTAGTGGTTAAGGCATCAGGCTAGAAATTGAGGGACTGTGAGTTCTAATCCTGCCTTGAGCATGAACCCAGCTGGGTGATGTTGGGCCAGTCTCTCTCACCCTCAGCCCTAGGAATGGCAAATTATTTTTGAAATCTTGTCAAGGAAACTGCGGGGACTTGTCCAGGCAGTTGCCAAGAGTCCAAAATAAATAAATAAAAATAAACCCTGATTTGAAGGCACATATACGTAACATGTAAACCCTCCCCTAAACCATTCGCAAATTCTCTTGGAGCAACTGGAAACAAGTCCTAATTGAGTTAAGCAATTAGGGGGGGGGGGGAGATGGCAGCATCACGGCAGTAGGTGTTGTTGCCAATGGCACATATTTAGTAAAATGCCTGAATTGATCTCTGCCTCTCTTTGCACGTAGTACATGTTTAATCAGTTCATTACAGTATGTAGATTATGTGTGGGGCCTAATGCAATTATCTCTCCCCCTCAAAAAAAAATCTCCAAATTTTAAATTAGAGTTCTCCACCTGCTGTTCTTCTCCCAGTTTTGTAATGGTTTGCATTTCTACTGACATGCTCCTCACACTATAATTAGTAGCCCTCCATAACCCCCTCCTCTCAAGTTATAATCAGCAATCAGAAAAATATTGTCTCTGTGCTGGTTAATTATTTTAAGAGTGATTATTCAAACTAATTGGCATGCAATCATTAATATTCCAGTTGCTCAAGAAGCTATGTGCATAGTTAAACTTCTTGTTTTGAAATCTGGATTGTTTAAAAAAAATACTGAAAATGTAGCATTTGTCTATTTTTCGCTGTTGTACCAAATTCAAAGTATATTTTTGAGTTTAAGCACAGTGTTACACTGAAATAACTTTCACTGTTTTGCATTATCTCTAAGCTTGAAGTTTTAACGTTTCTTGTCTCAAGTAGGATTTAAAAATGGCTATTTGCATAAGATTATTTGATGTTGTGTCAGTAAATCATATAGTGAGCCAGTATTAATGATTATTAATTTGCCATTTAGTTATTCTTCGTGGTGAAAATCATTAGAAAAGCATTAGACCTCTTTCTAAAGAGGGAAGAAGGTATGGTATGTCAAGCGACAGGGAAGATAAACAGGGACTCCATCAGTTAAAGAATTTTGACCAATGAGGTCTAGGAAGAAAGTTTTTTCTGCCATTGTGTCTGTACTTTTTAAACATTCTTCCCTGAAAAGTGATGTGAGCGCCCACTGTACTGGCCTTTCAGAAGAGTTTGAAAATCTAGTTCTGCCGACTTGGTTGGCACTCATAGGGATTGAGTCCCAACATTGGGGTTGGCTAGCACTTTGGAGGCTGTCCCCTCATCTTAACTTTAATTATTCTTTTCTTATTTTAGCTACCTCCTACAGACAGACAGACAGACAGACAGACAGACAGACAGACAGACAGACAGACAGACAGACAGACAGAGGTAAAGGTAAAAGTTTTCCCTACCCAGTCGTGTCCAGCTCTAGGGCTAAGTGCTCATCTCTGTTTCTTAGCTGAGGGAGCCAGCATTATCCGAAGACGTTTCCACAGTCATGTGGCCAGCATGACATCATGCTGCAGCACAGAGCATGCAGCAAAACACGGAATGCTGTTATCTTCCACCGAAGTGGTACCTATTTATGTACTCACATTTTCATGCTTTTGAATTGTTGGTTGGGCAGGAGCTGGGGCAAGAACGGGCGCTTATCCCATTGCTCGGTGCTCAGGTCTTGAACCTGCACTGTCAGCTTTCCAGCTGACAAGCTCAGCTTCTTAACCGCTAAGCCGTTTGTGTGTGTGTGTGTGTGTGTGTGTGTGTGTGTGTGTGTGTGTGTGTGTGTGTGTGTGTGTGTGTGTAGTTTTTAATTGTATACCACCCACAGTTGCTCTGTAAATGAGATGGGGAGTCTCTAAATTTAATATATAAACTAATAAATAAAAACCAGTGCATAATAATTTCAGTAATGTATGCTGATTGCCTGACAGAAAAAGTTCTACAATTCTAATCTAATCTAAAATGTGTAATTTACTATGTAAATCTTGCAATAGTTATTTATTAAATTTATATGCCACTCATCTCTTTGTCAAGGGACTCTTGGCTTTTGCAAAAGGTTCTAGCACCACATACTTCACTTTTCTATATTTTAATGTGCAAATATGGAGCAGAGTTCACTGCTGTTCTTGGTTTTTTTTGACAGAAATACAACATACAGAAATACAATTGCTTTGAAAATGTACCACCCTTAATAGTCTGGTTTCCTTCAAATATATTTCTGTACAACTAAAATGCTTTGAGTCACAACTTCTTTTGTTTTTGATTAAACAGCCATATGCTTTAGAATTAAACAGTCTCAGTTGTTATATTAAATTTGTAGATGACTTGCTACCTTACAAAACTCAATTACTTCATATCCCCATCAGCCTTTTTAGAATGAACAGATGGAACACTTCTGCTGTGCCATCATGTTTCCTTGACTTATGATTAGAATTTGTAAAGATACTGTGTCTCTCGCATGTTTTGTATTTCTTCTGGCTGAAGATCTGGTTTTGATTGCTCTCTTTCTTAGGCTGCAGACTTTATGCAGCTGCGTCCCCCCTTCTGGCTTATAAAACATAACTGAAACCAACAGCAGTTCAAGATGGGAAGAAATGGCCTTTGATTTCATTCTTTCTGTGATAGATCACCTCATAGATAATTACCTATCCCTCTTGCCCAATTTGTAGTTCACCTGGCAGATTTGCACTTATCTCTAGAATGCAGGAAAATATTTGAAATTATTTTATTGCAACAAACCAACAGAAAAAAAATCTACTGCCTTGTTACAGATTTTTTTTTTTAAGTGTTGGGGGAAACCAGGGGAAAAATAATGGGAAAATAATACCACAAACAAAACAACTCCGGTCTGGGTGGCCAAATTGCTTTTCGTGACCAGTGATCGTTTCTTTAAAAAGACTAATTCAGATGTTGACAAAGAACAAAATAATACATATCAACAATTGCTAGTTTTAACCTTTCAAAGTTGTATAATATTTTTTTTAGGCATGAGTCTAAAATACTATAATAAAAGCCAAGAAGAACATGTTTATCCTTGCACATTGATTAATTTAAAATCATATTAATAGTCTGTTGCATTCAGTCCAAATGTGAACGGGGTTGTATGAATTAATGCTCCAATTACCTGATTACATCTCCAAAGTGATTAAAATGAAGAACATGCTATATAAACATAAAACAAAATGTTCTTTTGTATTAATCTAATTTTAAGATAATTGACTAGTTTCAAATTAATTAAAACCATGTTCCACTAATTTTTTTTAAAAAGGACGTTCACTCTCATTCTAAAGGTTATGTAAATAGATAATATCAATTTCATCAACATTCCTTCAGCTTTTTGTGAAAATAGATTACTGGCTTTGATTGATTTCTCTGAAGCATATACAGATGTACCAGATGTATAGCTATATCATTAGGATTAGGGCCAAAAAGTTAAAGTAATAAATATTTAACTTGAATAAACTACAGAGAAACACTCCAAGATAAACCAAACTGATTTGTGCAAAGAAAGAAACAATAAAAAAGAAAGAAAAAAGAAAGACGAAATAAAGAAAAGAAACAAAAAGTGGCATTTTCCAATCTTTTTGTGTAGATTGCTTGGTTAGCAAAATTATGAAGACATTGAGGCAGCTTCTTTATGGAAAAAGGAAAAAGTAGAGAAACCCAAAATAAAGATTTGTTCCCTCTCTCATTTATCTAACTTTGGACCGTAAAATGAAATCAATGGATAATAAACCTAGGACAAACAAAGTATGAATTTGTTATCACCACAAATTATTTTCTCTGCTACCTGAGTCTTTTTTTAAAAGGATTTAGACAAAATCATAGAGAAATTGCATTCTTTAAAGGTGGCATAACAGCCTGTTTCCATATTTGAACTTAATTGCCTTGAGTGCTGGAATGGTGTGATAAAAGGAAAAGATAATAGGATCTTCAGACTTCATCTGGAAGTCTTTTAATGATTTTTTTTCTTTGAAGTTTCAATCTGGCAATATATCATTATTCAATGGGACATTTGTTTACGTAGGGAAATTGAATTTATCCCAAATCTATTTAAAAAGTGTCCTAAATCTTTGGAACCAGCTCACAAAAAGCATTGTTTGAACATAATTTGAAAAGTACCACATTAAAGAGATGCAGCAGAATTTGGAGGTTCATTACACCAAAGTGAGATATATATATATATATACACAGGAAAAAAGTATTTGGAAAATATTTGCTTTTCCAAATACAATTCAATTATTCTTTTCCTTTGCATTTTAACAGATTAATAATTGCATTCCATTGAAAATCTTTCTGGTGAATTCAGTTGTTATGGTAGGAATATAAAGAAAATTAAAATGATCAGAGTTGCCTGTAGAAATGTTATAATCAACTCTATTAGGAATATAAGACAATATTCTGTAAAGTATGAAAATATTTTAAATGTTTAGTAAATAGGGTATCTTCAGATAGATAAATATGATGATGATGATGATGATGATGATGATGATGATGATAGTAGTTCAAAACACAAATGAATTCTATTTTAGTGTATAACATATTTAACCAGTTTCATCCTGACTAAAGTTTTTATTCACTTTTTCTGATAGGTAGTTAACAAAAGTGAATATTTTTCCCCCCTCTTAAGTGCTGTCATTTTATGCTGCAGGATGGTGTTTTCATATTTAAGTAATTAAAAAGAGAGGACTTCTTTTGGAATACTAAAACTAACATTTTGGGCAGAAGACTAAATTGAATCTGTTGGCTGACATGGTGGCTTTCTACATGAAGAAGGACGATTGTTGTTTCTGCGGTTATTCCCCACATTATGTTCACATAAAGAAATCAAAGAATTATGGAGAGGGATCATCTGGTCATCCTTCTGCAGTGTTCAGGGGAATCATCCTCAGGAGATAGTGTGAAACTGCTACCGGTACTTAAAACCTTCCACAACCTCCATAGGACGACAACACCACTATTGAACAGATTATTGCTTGGCAAGTTTCCATTGGAAATATTTTGTTGGTTCTGTATGCAAATCAAAAAGAGTTGTGTGTTTTGTCTATGGAGATGCTCAATCATCCAGATCATGGTTGCCTTAAAGGTACTTTTTCCAAAAGGCAACTGGACTTTCTTGATTTTTTTTTCCTTTGAAAACATTTTGCTTTTCATCCAAGGAGCTTCTTCAGTTCATTCTCTTTTCCCCCCCTCTTCTGCTTAATTTTGTTACGTCTGGCAATAGGTCGGGAGGTAGGACAAAGAACCTTCTCCACCTCAGGCTTTCAGATTTTTTGTCTTACCCCAGGGAAAGTTATAGGCAAAAAGCATTACCGTGTTTGCTATTGTAACTCTGTACTGTTGTCCATAAAAGATATTGTACCTAATCTTGCCTGATCATTAAGATCTAAAAATAAAATAAAGTGTGATTGAGTCATAAAGCTCCATTCATATGGAAATCCAAATGTTGGTTGCTTGCCAGGCATTGTTGCTACTTAGCTGATGACTACATCGTGTTTTTTTTTTTTAAACTATGCAGCAAAAACTGAGTCAGCCTAATTAAAAGATTTTTGAAAACGTGGAGTATTTAGCTTTGAAATTTGTTCTTCATGGAGGAAAAAAATATATAGATAACGTGACAAGTTACCGTATTTTTCGGAGTGTAAGATGCACCAGAGTATAAGACGCACCTTAGTTTTTGGGGAGGAAAATAAGAAAAAAGCTGATTGGTGGGTGGATCGTGATCCCGGAATACCCCCAATCAGCTGTTCTCAGAGGTGAATTTTAGCAACAGGTTCGTTGGTTGTGAGCTCTGTGCCTTGCTTTTTTTTCTGCCTCTTAAACCTCCGTTTGAGAGGCTTTTTTTCTGAAGTTCCGTTTGAGAGGCTTTTTTTCTGAAGTTCCGTTTGAGAGGCTTTTTTTCTGAAGTTCCGTTTGAGAGGCTTTTTTTCTGAAGCTCTGTTTGAGAGGCTTTTTTTTTGAAGTTCTGTTTGAGAGGCTTTTTTTCTGAAGTTCTGTTTGAGAGGCTTTTTTTCTGAAGCTCTGTTTCAGAGGCTTTTTTCAGCCTCTGAAACCTCCGTTTGAGAGGCTGGGCGGGGCTACATTCGGAGTATAAGACGCACCCAGATTTTCACCCTCTTTTTTGGGGGAAAAAGGTGCGTCTTATGCTCCAAAAAATACGGTACTTTACATTTAAGCATGTTGCAAGTTTGAGTTGAATTTTGAGGTATCTTCTGATACCTATCTGAGGTAGTAAGTGCTTTTTCATCAGTAATGTGCCATTTATAAAAGAGTATTCCAAAATAAATAAATCAGGTACCTATTTATTTATTTTCTTAAAAGGTTATAGTAGTTGTGTTGGCCTTGAGTAAGAAAAAAATGGCAAAACTTGCAGAGATCATATTTTTGGGAAGGATAGCTGAAGTTTCATAACAGTTGCAAAGATTAGTTTCTTAGTATTTTCATCAGGCAAGATGGTTAAGAATCAGAAAACAAAATAAGTAGAAATTCATATTTTTAGAAAACTTCCAGGCACATGATCAGATACCAGAATCATAGATTTTGAAGTAGCCAATGATCTCCCTGCTCAGTGCATAATCAAATTTAAAAGCATGTCTCTTTATAGTTCGTTCCCTACTGATGAACTGTCCTTACCACTAAGAAGTCTTTATTTGTTAGAGACATTTATTTATTTTTATTTGGACTGATCTTGTGCCTTTTGTTCAAGAACTCAAGGCAGTGTACAAGGTGCTCCTTCCTCCTGTTTTTCCCACAACAACATTATTCTGAAGTAGGCTGAGAGACAGTGACTGGCCTAAAGTCATCCAGTGAGTTTTTCTGGCTAAAAGTAGATTTGAACCTGGACTTCAATGGTACCAGCTGACTATTTCACCATACGTGGTCATTTTGCAAACACATAACCTGCTGTTTCTGAAACACCATTTTGTCCTCATTATTTAAAACATTTATTTTAATCTCTTCATGATGATGATAATTTCTTCATCTCATCTCTCTCTCTCTCTCTGCATCTAGCACCTACCTTCTAATTGATAAAGAGTTCTTCATTTATATTTTCCACTATATCCATAAATGGAATACCTTCAGCTTGAACTTACTATAACCTTGTACTGTTACATTGGATTGTTAAAAAAAAAAAGCATCTTTGAATCTGGGAGTAAGAATCTTAGTTTGCAAAATATTTCAGGGGTATAGCATCCTCCCCTCAGTGTAACAGTGGGGTCCCATTTCAAATTTTAGATCATAGCATAACTGGCTGAAAACTCGGGGCATATACCGGTCCAGTATCTGACTTTTTTCAGATAAATGATGCTGTACTTCAAAGATTCAGTGCCCTAGACATTGGGATATGAATATAGATATTTTTAACATTCATGTTTCACTGTGTTTTTAATTTAAGTGAAATATTAATATATGCTGTAAAACCATGTGTATTATGCCATATGCTAAATAAATAAATAAATTTCAGGGAAGGAACCATCTGCTTGTGAATAAGTGGTCACATAAGCTGAATAAAATAAATATAATTATATAATCAAATACCATAGATATTCTTTAGTCAAACAGATATTTCTCCTTAGATCAAAGAGAGAAGCAACCTAGAACTAAGGACAAATTTCCTAACAGTGTGAACAATTAACCAGTCGAATGGCTTGACTTCAGAAGTTGTGTGTGCTCCATTGTTGGAGGCTTTTAAGAAGAAACAACAGTCACTTGTCTGAAATGGTATAAGTTCTCCTCCTTGATCAGGGGATTGGACTAGAAGACCTCCAAGGTCCCTTTCAACTCTGTTATTCTGTTAAATTCCTTCTTTATTAGGCAGGCAAATAAAAAACATCTTCCCTGTATCTAGATACAGTTAGCAAAAGGATCAGAAATGTCTTCTCTTTATCCTATTTAATTACTTATTTAATGTAATTGGATACAAACATACACACATCCAATCTCTAGGATTCTCTAACTAACTCCTTTTCCTTTCAATAAACCTAAATAATCTCTGTCTATGATAACCTAGCTTTATTGATTGTTGAATGTTTGTTAGGGACTTGGCACAATGGAACAATGAAAGTTAATGCCCACTGATTCTAGATTCTCTAGATGTCAGAATAAAGCATTCTCCATCCTGGGGTGGAGCCAGCATTCAGGATGGGTTGTCCTCATTCAATCAGATGAAGGACCGAGTCTGTCTATTTTTTTGCTTGGTAGGATCCGCCCTTTGTCTCCCAGATTTGACTCGGTCCTTCATCGAGAAGGACCTTGGCAAACGGACTCCCATCCTGAAGGCTGATCAAATCACCCTAATTAGGCTCTTCCTTCTAAATTTCTTCCACCATTACCCGAGAAACACCACCAGGTGGCTCTATTTCTCGCAATTAACGTCAGAGACTCAAACGGCTTCGTTCATCCAGGAAGGCAGGAGGATCCCCGGCTCTTCGTTACCGGATGGTTTGGCCTCCTCTCCTCTCCCCTCCCCCCCTTTTCCCCTTTCTGATATTTGGGTATCGCCGAGGGGGAGCTGCAATTTAAAAGACTGGCACAAACAAAAGCCTCGGCGCTGGAGCAAACGCTCGCGCTTCTTTAAGCAGCCCCAGCTCTGCCGCGTGGTTTTTCTAAGCCTCAGCACAGCAGCATGTTTACCGGCTTCGATTGTTTAAATTGGCTGGGCTCGATCTCTCCTCCCTGGTCCCCCGCTGAGTTATTCTGCTTCCGGCGCTGGAGCAAATGCTCGCGCGGCCCTAATCTGCCCCAGCACAGCCGCGTTTTCTTCCGGCATCGCTATATACAGGCTCTGGGCCCGATTCCCTCTGAGCTTGCTCGGGAGGGCCCCAGATTGTGACTGCAATTGCCCACTTTTGATCAGTACCAGTCCCTTGAGCTTGCTCGGGAGGGCAAAATTGCAGAGGCCTCGAGAACCACGAGGCAGGGGCGTCCATTTTGATCGGCCATTTTGAAACCTTCATTTTGGACCAGGCCTTACCTTTCCTTCATGGCAAATAAGGACACTTTGCACGACAATCCTGGGGGTAAGCGCCACAGGAAAACCAACAGGGGACCTTCTGAGGATGACCAGTCTTCCTCTTCAGGTCATCCCTATACCAGGTCTCACAGCTCCAGGGGAGCCTCTTCCAAGGCCACGGAGCGAGCTGAAATGAGGAGAGACAGGGCTTTACAAAAGATTTGCGATAGATCAGAAAAACAACTGCAGTCCCGGCACGAGGATCAGACCCACTCTATATCAACCGCCTCGACTGAGGCGGGGGAGACCTCTTGGCCCTGGATGTTCCAAATTTACCCAGGCCCCAGCAAGATCTTTGGGGAGCCTCTCATATTACCCACGAGACAGGGGTCTCCCTATCTCAATCGGAGGCTCAGGCTTCTGCACCCTGGGGTCTCAAGCCCCACCCCAAACCTCAGCATCTCAGATTCCCCTGGACCAGGCTGCTTTTCAGGCCATCATCTCCGCAGCTCTCCAGCAAGCCCTTTCGACTAGTCTGCAATCTTTTGCAGGACCAATAGCCTCTATTTCCTCTCATGGGCTGGGCAGTTCCAAGACCAACCCTCTTCCAGGCCCCACGATTAGGCAGAGAGCTCAGGACCACTCCTCAGAGGACTCTGAGGGGAGCAGCAGGGCAGAGGAGGAGTACGAGGAAGAGGCCAATCTCTGGGCCCTATTGGAGGATGAGGGAATTTCCTCTGACCAGCCCATGCCAGCAGGGCTGTTTCCATCTGGCCTATTTAAATCTCTTCTCTTTAAGGCACGTGCCGCTGCCGGCCTCGCTCCTTCCCCCACAGAAACAACTTCTTCAGCCAAGGGGCAGCCTGACCCCTTGTTTTCCGAAACCAGACGGGAATTGGATGTTGTGCCAGCTCCGCAGCTCTTCTTGGACACGGTGGAACGACAGTGGGTTTTTCCGGCCTCTGGACCTTCACCCTCTTCCCAAGATAAGAGATTCTTTAATGTGGCCTCTAACTTAGCTGACATCCTTTTGGTCCCTTCAGTGGACGAACCGATCAGGGCTTTACATTCCCCAACAGCTCTTGAAACCTGAGGACAGGAGGATGGAACAGGCACTCACAAAAGCTCACTAGGCTGCGGCCTGGTCCATCAAGGCATCCTCTACATCTTTCTTTTTTGCGAGGACCACCCTGATCTGGCTCCGCCAAGTACAAGACCACATCCCCACCTCAAATCTGAGAGCCCAACAAGATCTCAACAAAATCTTCGCTGCTACCCAGTTCCTGGCGGATTCTACACTGCAGGCATCCCGTTTCGCCTCTAAGGCGTTGGCCTCCTCTTTGGTGGCCAGATGCATGCATTGGTTACGTCAGTGGCCTGCGGACTTTCGCCACAAGTGGCGTCTAGCGTTGGGCCCCATTAAAGGCAAGTCACTCTTTGGACAGGCTCTCGAACCGCTCCTAGTGGAATCCTCAGATCGGAGGAAGGTTCTGCCTTCCCTCTCCAGGAGGGGCTTCCCTCGTGCAGCTCCCTATTACCGTCGGCCCTTTCAGGCAGCTGACCAGGGTCTGTCTTTCCACCGGGCCCCAGGTCAGTATTTCTCCCGCCAACGGCCTCAGGCAGACAGGACGGGCAGGGGAAGGCAGTTCCGCAGGCAGCCCAGAGGGGGTTCCGCTCATAGAGCCTTTCTCCAAATACTCTCCGTCGGCAGGTAGCGGCGCTTTCATCAGTCTTATCTTGTGACCAGGTGGACTCGCTCGCCCAGTTCCCACCATACGGCGTTTTTTGAAAGGCGCTTTCAACCTCCAGCCCCCAGTGGTCCACCGCTATCCTACATGGGATCTTCCCCGCGTGCTATCATCCCTTACAGGACATCCATATGAACCCCTCAAGGAGGCCTCTTTGAGACACCTCTCCTTTAAAGTAGCCTTCTTGGTCGCCATCACTTCAGCAAGGCGGATTTCTGAACTCTCCACTCTCTCCGTGCGGGGTGACTTGTGTATATTCCATGCGGACAAGGTGGTACTATGCCTTGACCCTACCTTTCTCCCCAAGGTGAACTCGGTGTTTCATAGGTCGCAGGAACTCGTGCTACCGTCCTTCTGTGTTCGACCAATGCACTAGTTGGAACGTCTGGATGTCAGAAGGGCCCTCAATATCTACGTAAACAGAACTCAATCCTTCCGTAAGTCGGAGGCTTTCCAGCCTCGCTCCTTAGGCACTAGGGTGTCTTCTTCCACCATTGGTCGCTGGATCAGGAGCACGATCGCAACGGCATATGACCTGGCGTCATTACCCAAGCCTTCTGGTATCACGGCACATTCCACTCACAGTGCCGCCACTTCGGCCGCGTGGGCCATGCAAGCATCGCTAGACGAGGTGTGCCGGGCAGCCACCTGGGCCTCCCCTTCTCAATTCATCAGACATTACAAAATTGACTCGTATGCATCCGCAGATGCAGCTTTTGGACGTCGAGTGTTTCAACGAGTGGTGGAGAGTACCCAGTAATTGGTTGGCCATGACAGTTCCCACCCTTTGGGGACTCCAGGCTTTAGTATGTCCCATCCTGAATGCTGGCTCCACCCCAGGATGGAGAATAGGTGTTGGACTTACCTGATACGCCTCTTCTCATCCGGGGGGAGCCAGCATTCAGTCCCACCCTTGAAATGTCTCAAATTTCCATGTATTCACCTCTGTCCTTCACGTAAGTGGATGGGAGTCCGCCAGGTTCTTACCTGTGTCTTAGTTTGCCACGTCGAGTCTAGTCTTCAGGATTCGTCAAATCTGGGAGACAAAGGGCGGATCCTACCAAGCAAAAAAATAGACAGACTCGGTCCTTCATCTGATTGGACGAGGACAACCCATCCTGAATGCTGGCTCTCCCCGGATGAGAAGAGGCGTATCAGGTAAGTCCAACGCCTATTTTATGTGACTGGCAAAAAAAAGTAGAATAAATAAATAAATAAGGGGCAAGAAAATGATTATAAGCACCTGGCTCCATTAAAAAAAAACAACAACCCACCAAAATTCTAGCTATTACTGGCAAAGGTGTTTCTACTGTATGTGAGATATATAGTTCCCTACAGTAAAAAACAGAAATAGGTGGAGTGTGAAACCACTACTAATGCTTCTCTTCTCTTCCCTTCCGTTTCTGTCCTTCTCCTGCTCCATTGCCTTTCTTTGCCCTCCGTCTTTTCTCAGCCCAGCAGACTGCCTAAAAAATGACAAATGGCTCTTGTCAAGGCCTGAATATACTTGAGTTGCCTCATTTAGCCCCAAGGCCCAGGTTTTGTTCACCATTGTTAGACTGAGAAAACACAGCGCTCAATAGAGCTGTTACAAAATACAAAATGCAGGACCTGTACATTTACGCCAGGGGTTTACAGAGAAAAGAGAGTGACTTTATTGCTTTATCCCTTTTTCTCTTCAGCAAAAATACTTGGTCCTGGATATCTTGGGAGCTTTCTGCCCAGAAAACAGTATGAGCTTGCCATGAATAAATCTTAACTTAAAGTTTGAAGCACAATTCAGGGAATTTTCTTGCAGATTGTCAATTAGGATTAACTGAGGTTTATGCACACCTTTCTTATAGTGCTTAATCAATTTAATACAAAAAATAATTTGGGGCAGACATACCAATAGGAGAGCTTCCATTCCACTTATTCATTCATTTACAACATGTATTTTATGATGTTTGATTATGGAAATTCAAGGTGGTAGTCTGTTAACTGTATCCTAGTGTCTGAGCCATACTATTTAAAAAAACGATTGCCTACTGCTCTCCGGATTTGATCCCTGGGCTTAAAATGTTAGGTTTTTCAAATATGGTACGATTTTTCTAAGTTACATTTGTCTTGATAAAGCAAATTCAATCCTTAAATTGTAGTTGGGTTTGTTGCATCCTTGCAGAAACTGAAAACTAATTCTCAAATATACATAGTTTGCAATAGATTAATATTTTGCAGGTGAGGCTGTACTATCTCACCCTATAGGGCTCTGCTTTTATGCTGAATAATTATTTTCATGCTGATTAATTATTTGAAATTGGAACAATTGTTCCATATGAAAGTGGCAATAAATGGTTGCTTTGATGCTTAAAAACTACCATCTGAGTGTTGCATCTAGCATTACAATGCAATTAAATAAAATTGTAAGTTGCAGCAAGATTACTTTGCTCAGGGATATGCTTGGCTGCTTTCCCAGAAGTTATATTTGACATAACTCTACAGGGACCTTTTCCCTCTGTTGTTATATTATAAAGTCTAACTGTGCAAAACAAAAATGTTAAAATTTCAAACCACAATTATCTCTGCAAATCTTTTTTCCCTATTTTTATGTAAGAGAGATTTCTGTATAGACTGTATAGTTTAGTGATCTTCATAGAAGAACCATGGATCGCACGATTTCTATACTACTTTTTTGTGCCAATTATATAAGATTTGTACTGTAGAAGTTTGTATATATTGCCAGGAGCCTTAGTTCATGGACAATAGTAGTGACTTTAGATCAGTGTTTTTCAGACTTGGCCTGAGGATTCTGAGAGTTGAAGTCTTCACATCTTATTGTTGCCAAGTTTGAAAATACTGCTTTAGATACTTTAATTTAATTTAGAGTAATTACACTGAGAAGAAACGTTATCTGTTTCCTATTGCTTTTCAGTATGTCCACTATAGCTGGACATGGAGTATTGAGGCTCAAAATTGTCAGGCAGTAAAATAAGATAATATTTAACATTAAGCTAGTATAATACTACTTCTTTCCATGCCATGCATGTAATTAAGGGTTAGGGTTAGGGTTAGGTTGGGGTTTTGATCATGTAGTCATGCCTTCCATCTTGTCTTTTTTTGACTCCCCCCTCAAATAACTTATGGATGCCCCTAGAGAAAACAAAGAGATACAGGATCATAAACTATTTAATAAGATTTGGGAGAGGTATTAAAACCAGAGACCATGTAGGTAAACAAATAGACTTAAGAACTGCCTGCCTAAAGCAGATCATGGAAGGACCAATATCCTTCTTTTCTTGAGAGATACTTCACTATTGAGGTGCTGTTCCTGAGTGGCCCCAAATTGCTTATTATCTTGCAGGAGGTGGATTGTTCCTGATGGTATTGCAAATTATGGACAAATTATGTATTTGAGAGAAGGTGTTTTTTTCAAATGCCTTAGTCCCAAATTAATAATAAACCAAAAGTTCTGACAAAAATCCTTTCATTACCTGTTCGTATGTGATTGAATCAAATCTAGTTAGTGCTAATATAAAAATTATCCAGCTCTACTGCATTCTATAAATTGTATACACTATAGATGTATATGGACCTTTTAAGCACATTTATCAAAATCAATGGATTTGAGACATCTTCTTTTAAAATTCCTAGTCACAGAGTGGCTCTGGACTTGGGTATCTCTAGGATTCCTTCCAACCATCCAGGAAGCTCTATGAGAGTCCCACTATTGAGGAAATACCATCTGCAGGCACCACATAGTTAAAATGGATCCCCTGCTTTGGAACAGCCCACTTCTGGATATTCACACCACTCCCTCATTATATGTTAGAAAACTTAATTTTTAATTAATTTTCAATTAAAAGTTAACTTAATTTTTCTTTTTTTAAAAAAGGCTGATTACTGGCACATTAATTATTTATTTTTAGTCTATATATCTTCTGTGCTGCTCAGAGTCTCTGGAAATGAGGCTTTATTTACTTATTCATTAAATAATGAATAAATAAATAATTCTGTGTCTTTTGTGGCAAAGTGCTTCATTATAAATTAATTATAACCTTTAGTAATAATTGTATTGAATGTCCAGATGACTTCTAAAAAATTGCAAAATACTGTTGTTTAAAATGGACAACAAATGCCTTTTAGGAGAAGCTGGACTGTGCAATATTTGCTAACGTTATGTTGTTATTACAGTAATGGTGATAAAAATATTCTTTTTTTAATACCTGATTTTATCCATGTCTTTTAAGATTTATCTTCATTTTAAGGGCTTTATACTTCCTTTTTTAAAAATGGTAACTTGGAATTTTATGGTAGTGCTGGTTAGTTTTGGTTTTTAGTCATAGAATCACAGAATACATAAATACATGAATATATTATCGTCCTATATATTTCTGTGCATCTGTTGACTCAATAGTATACAAGTAGAGTAAAAAATTGTATATGCGATATGTATACATTTGAGAAATCATTTTTCATTTATTAAATTATACTTTAATAGTATATTTGATAGTTATTATCACTATTTTTGCATAGTGAGTTGCATAGTGAGTTGGTGCATAATGGTAATTTAATTTACTGCTACTATTTTTGGTTTCCTGAGTGCTTAAAAACATTATTTAAAATAGATTAAGTAAAAAAAGTAATTACATTTATTCTTAAGTGTTCCATTTTGAATAATTCAGATTATAATATCACAGCTTGGAAATATCTTCTTTAAATTATTTTCTCAACTTTACGCAGGCATTAGGATTACTAAATTACTAAAATATAAGTGGAATTGTTCCAGGACTTTATTATTTTTTTTAACCCTGAATTCAAGCCTTATTTATGCTTACTAGCTGTCCTTAAAATGCAGAGAAGCTATTCCATTTCAATTCTCATTTATTTCCAAAAGGTACAGTCTGCAATTCAGAAACATTGGCACCCAATAAAATATTCTTTGACAAAAGGAAATTGGTTTTGCTCTTTCATATGCAAACAAATGCAAGGTTGAAAAGGGCTGGGGAATAGAAAGGAATCAGAATAATTGGGCAGAATGATTATCTGGGAAAAGGAGCAATGCAGATTTTTGAAATATAAATGTAGCACATTTTAATATGTTAGAAAAAGTCAAGGCTGAAAAATAATTCAGATCATTGTGCAGATCTGTTTCTTTATGAAGTTTGCTAAAACATGGAGGTCAGCAACTCAGTCCCGCTGATGCTTTGGGGCCCATGATGCCACGAGATGGCACTTAAGAACCTCTTGTTTTTAAAACCAACATTTAAAAAAACACTACCAATCATAGAAAGTATGGGAAGTTATCTAGAGCATGTATTTATTTAATTTACTTTTTATTTAAAACATTTATATAGCCGCTTGCTTGCTTGCTTTGTTTTGCTTGTTTGTTTGTTTAATATTCTTCCTTTATTATTTTTACAAATAATTCAAAGTGGTGAACATATCCAACACATCTTCCTTCTGCTCCCCCCCCTACAACAACAACCCTGGGAGGTGGGTTAAGCTAAGAGAGACTGACTAGCCCAATGTCACCCAGCTGGCTTTCGTGGCTAAGGCGGGACATGAACTCAAGGTTTTTTGTTTTCTAGCCTATTGCCACTGGACCAAACTGGTCCATTATATCAAACTCGTGGCAGCTCCCAATCAACAACTAAAACAATATGAATAATAAAACAACATAGTGCCATAACAGAACAACAGAATTGGAAGGGACCTTGGAGATCTTCTAGTCCAAACCCCAGTTCAGGCAGGAAACCCTACACCATTTCAGACAAATGGTTGTCCAAACTCTTCTTAAAGACTTCCAGTGTTGGAGCATTCACAACTTCTGAAGGCAAGTTGTTCCACTGATTAATTGTTCTAACTGTCAGGAAATTTCTCCTTAGTTCTAGGTTCTTTCTCTCCTTGATTAGTTTTCATCCATTTCTTCTTGTCCTGCCTTTAGCTGCTTTGGAGGACTTCCTCTTCTTTGTGGCAACCCCTAAGATACAGTAGTGGGTTTCACTTACCTTTGCTACCGGTTCGGGAACGGGAGCGCGCGGGAGCGTGCACAACGCTTCTGTGCATGCGCAGAGCATTTTTTATGACGTCTGGGCAGGTGGGCGGAGCCTCCCACTGCCGCCGCTACCGGTTCGCTGAACCAGTGCGAACCGGTAGCAACCCACCACTGCTAAGATATTGGAACACTGCTATCATGTCACCCCTAGTCCTTCTTTTCATTAAACATATTACATCTATTATAATCATAAATGTTAAAAACCTGGCACCACTTTCTCTGTTCAGTTTCAGATTTGATTAAGTCATCCAAGAAACTGTTTGAAAGCCTCTAGTGAGGGGGATCTAACAATATTTTTTTTATCTCTTAACAGCTCAAAGATTCAGAAGCTTTCACTTTGATTGTCCCATCTTTTAATTTCTGTCAAATGGTCCTATCTGCTCTCACTGTCAACTGAGAACAAACCTACCCTTCTTTGTATCTTTCAGCCTTTTAGAAATGTACAGTATTACTGTATATCTCTCTTCAGACTTCTCTTTTGCTATCTAAACATGTTGAGTTCCTTCAACCATTCCTGACAAGACTTGGCTTCCAGACAGGACCTAACTGATGTTTAGATTACAATTCAGTTATCTGTAAGGTTTATACTTCTGAATTTTGTCCTGAATTTCCAAGTTTACAAAATATACTGAAATATATATTTTAAAATGTATATGCTTGAGAGAAGTATGTGAAGATATCCAAACTTTGTGGATTGATCTTTTCACAAGCATGCATAATAACGAACTTTTGTGAAATTTTAAAGAGAAATTGAAAGATAAATATAGACAGGGCACATTCATCAATGAATTTATGCAAACATGGCATATTATGGTGGTTGGTACATTGGTTAGAACGCAGTACTGCAGGCTACTTCTGCTGACCGCTGGCTGACTGCAGTTCGGCAGTTCGATTCTCACCAGGCTCAAGGTTGACTCACCCTTCCAACCTTCTGAGGTCGGTAAAATGAGGACCCAGATTGTTGGGGCCAATATGCTGACTCTGTAAACCCCTTAAAGAGGGCTGCAAAGCACTGTGAAGCGGTATATAAGTCTAAGTAGTATTGCTATTATGGAACCCATTTTCTCCTGCCTACTCACCTTACTCGCCTTCCATATCTCAATTTAAATTGTACATCTAACTATTCCATGAATCTGATGAAATGAGCTGCAACTCATGCTGATGCCTTTTAAATTTGCTAGTTAGAAAATGTGCTGCCAGAAACCTGATTTTATGGGATTTGAGCGATCCATCCCCTGCTTCTAAGGTATTCAGACATTGTACTGTATTTTAGAATAAATAGGACTCTGAATGGATATTTACTATTCCACCCACTAGAACGTTTAGAAGCAAGCCAGGCTTCTCCTGTTGTAAATATTTGGAATGTTTGCCATTATTGGAAGAACAAGTTTTGTACTTGTTTAACATTTGCCAATTTTATATAGTTTGATAACTTTTTCGTGATCATTTCATCCTACACTTGAGAAAGCCAGCTGTCATTTAGTTCCATTTTTGGCATCTTATTTTATGACAACTCTGCACCTACCCACATATACCTTTCTCATGCATGTGCCTGAGATGAAATGAACACACTGCAGTTAAAGTGTGAATAATTCCCAACTGACTTTGTCTTGTGAAAAATAAACCTCTGACACTTGCCTTAAATTCCTCTATTTTCATCTGTTACTGAAACTCTACACCAGTGTTTTTCAACCTTGGCAATTTTAATATATGTGGGACCTCAAAACTCCCAAAATTCCCCAGCCAGTTAGTAACAAAACTAGATGTTTAAGACAGACCTTTATTTTAATTTTGCTCTGCTACAGCTGAGCTTTAGTTGTATTATTTATTTGATTTGTATGACTTAACAGATATTTAAAAAATCTAAGACATTGATTAATTGATTATGTGCCACCAAGTCCTTGTCAACTCTTAGCGACTGCGATGATTTTTCCATGAAAAATGTTAAAACACACATTTACATTAATATTAAAACTGATTAGCAAAAAGTGTGCTGGAAGAGAGGCCCCTTTACAAACACTGAGGAAGGGTTTGTGAAATGCATCTTCTGTATGAGTAATAGTTTTTGGCTTTTCTTAAATCTCTCTTTCTCTTTTTCACAAGAGAAGTTGTGTTTTCACTGAGCAGAAATGCTTGTTAGGTGGCAATAAGGGCACATTCTTAAGTAGAATAGTAAATTTATTGCATGGATTATACTGATGATAAAGCAATTTTTAATTAATCATAATGATTGTGATGGTGTAAAGAAAAATTGATTCATGAGATATGAAAGGTGTAAGATATATGGTTGTTGTTAGTTGTGAAGTCGTGTCTGACCCATCGCGACCACATGGACAACGTTCCTCCAGGCCTTCCTGTCCTCTACCATCCTCTGGAGTCCATTTAAGCTCACGCCGACTGCTTCAGTGACTCCATCCAGCCACCTCATTCTCTGTCGTCCCATTCTTCTTTTGCCCTCAATCTTTCCCAGCATTAGGCTCTTCTCCAGTGAGTCCTTCCTTTTCATTAGGTGGCCAAAGTATTTGAAAGATATATGGTAGCATTCACCAAAGGTGATGAATCTTATTTCATCACATTTTATTCGGTGTCAATGTTAAATGGGGAATTCTGCAGCTTCTGTCCAGAATGGGAAGAATGGGTATGATACAGTCAGCGCAAGAAATTATGCCCGGAAATGTCAAGGATTCTGTTGGAGCACTAGCGTGGCATCTGCAGAGGAAGCAAGTTGTGTGACCCATGTCATGATGTCATTGTGGTTCTAATATACCCCTATATTGCTTAATATTCCCTAAGATCAGCTCACCCAACAGCCAATGAACAGTACCAGAAATCTGGAACAGATTAGTTTGCATTCTTTTCTATCTCCCCCCCCCCCCAAATAGTTGCTTCTTTCCCTTCTGTGAGACAAGTTGATATTGTTGATCAGGGGTGTCAAACTTGCGGGCCGCGGGCTGGATGCGTCACGCACTGGCCACACCCATGCCCGGTTTAGAAGGGGGGGGGAAGGTCATGATATGTCATGTGATGACTCCGTGACAGGTTTGACACCCCTGTTGTTGATGGATATTAGCAGGGAGAGAATCTGAGCAATAAAACATCTAAGTCTTAGTTCAGATATCATTATTCCCACTAAATTAATTTACGATGTTTCAGCTGTAAACACTGAATCCAGAGAGCCATCAGGTGCCATCTCAGCTGGTCCTTTGGTCACTCTTTTTTTCTTCTTCATTATTTCCAAATGTAATCCTCCTGGAGATAAGAAACCTTGTTTTCTATTTTTATGAAAGCTACACACAAGTCATCAATCACCAAATGTATTTCATCTTGCTTACCATAAATTAAGTTACACTCTTTACACTGTATAAGGATTTGTCAGGTGTTCCTGAAATAAAAAGACAAATGAATCAGCAGCTTTTGGTGCCATAAGCTATTTGCAGATGAAAAATTGGCATTTTGTAAACCGTAGCACATGCTGGAGAAAGAGCTTTAATATCTGCATGAAAAGAAAGGAGTTTGACCTTCTTTAATGTGAGTATGGGTCATATCTTAGAAGAAGGTTTCATGATGCTGTTCCAATTTCCCTAAGAATTGTAGTATATTTGAGCTGATCCTTCAAAAAATAAGACAGATCTCATTTAGTGACTGCTTCATTTAGTGATCATTTGCAGTTTCAAAAGTGGTAAAAAAAATAACTTTATAACCAATTCACATCTACAACCTTTGCAGGTTCATAAAGCAAAAGAAAGCTGAAGTAGGACTATTCAGTTGCAGCTTCACTTAATGACCACTTAACAACTGAATTTTTGGTCCCAATTGTGGTTGCTAAACTAGGACTACCTTGCCATGGCAACATTCAGGTTATATATTTTTCCCATAGCAGCATACGCTGTTCTGGAATCAGTGTGATATAATTGTTAATGTAGTAGTGATGTGGTAAGATCAGCCTTGGAAACTCAATGGGTAATGATATTCAGCCTTGGAAACTCAATGGGTAATTGAGCCAGCCACTCTTCAATGATGAAGGCCTTGCCTTCATCATTAGGTTATTATTATAAGTTGTGACT
This sequence comes from Thermophis baileyi, assembly GCA_003457575.1. Lineage (NCBI taxonomy): Eukaryota > Metazoa > Chordata > Lepidosauria > Squamata > Dipsadidae > Thermophis > Thermophis baileyi. The sequence goes on along the minus strand of QLTV01002545.1, from coordinate 750,431 downwards.
ATGTATACACCTCGAGGTCTAGGAAGAAAGGTGGGACATAAATCTAATTATGATTTTTTCCTTGAACTTCCTATTCCTTATTATACAAACTCAAATTATTTTCAAAGAGGTAAAAATAATTTTCCTTTGTCTTGGTAATATCATAGCATCACCAAGTTGTCCTTGACAATCCTATGGAAGGCTGATTGTGCTCCCCAGTTAATGATAACAATATACACAAAAATGTGAAATCACAGCTGCCAATTCTTTAGCTGATGTTGGCCTTCATATGCAGGTATTTGTAGTGATCTGTCAGGCCCAGGAAATCAGGAGCCAGGATAGAGTTCAAAAGCATTGTGAGCTTATTCCATACACAAGAATTTGATCTACTAATGGTCAAATTGGTGGCAGAATGGACTTCAAGGGGGGCTAGACCAGGGGTGAAATCCAGCAGGTTCTGACAGGTTCTGGAGAACCGGTAGCGGAAATTTTGAGTAATTTGGATAACCAGCAAATACCACCTCTGGCTGGCCTCAGAGTGGGGAGGGAATGGAGATTTTGCAGTATCCTTCCCCTGCCACGCCCACCAAGCCACGCCCACAGAACCGGTAGTAAAAAAAATTGGATTTCACCACTGGGCTAGACTTAGGTCTCTTTGGGACTCCAGACTAATGAGGCATTTGACCCTGCCCTCAGGCTCAGCCTGGTCCTCTCCTACAGATCTTCTTCATCCAGATTCTTCATTGTTATTATTTTTGGTTGCACAGTCAGCCACATGTTCAGACTGCATTTGGCATTTTTATCCACCTCTCAGGTCTGATAAATTTAGTATTTCCAGATATCAAGGAAGCCCTTTAGGGCTCCACTTATGACTGGTATAACAACAGATTTAGTCTACCTCTTCAGCTAAGACCTGTCTGATATGGTTGCACCCAGGGGTGGGTTCCTCCCGGTTCGGACTGGATCGCCCGAACTGTTAGCGACCCGCTGGTGATGTCATGGATCCGGTTCGGTCGATGCCAGTCCGTGGGCGCCGCCATCTTTTTTTGGGAATTTTTTGTGAATTTTTTACTGTTTGGAAGGTTTTTCCTGTTCTGCTGCTTGAAAAAAGGCCCTCCCGCCCGCCCCTGGGTTTATACTGACCTTTATTCCTTCTCCCGAAGCACAGCTGATCAGCTCCTCAGCTGTGTTTCGGGCTGATTGCAGCTACTGAGCATGTGCGGAAGCAAAATTGCACGAGGGAATGTCGCGATGCGAACCGGTGGGGAAGGTAAGTGGAACCCACCCCTGGTTGCACCTGTTCAGCATAGCGCTTTGCATCACGAGGGCACATAGACCTCTCAACCATGATAAAATGCTGTTCCTTTGGCGGAGCAAAATATCCTTTGATATTATTATTATTATTAAATTAATGCTTAGATCCCTCTAAAGCAGTTACTCACATCTATTTTCTTCTTCATATTTCTAAATGTTTTTTTTCCCCAGTATTAAAAGAGGATTAAAAAAAAGTGGTGTAGACAAAGTTACAGAAAAATTCCATGCAGTTACATAGCCGGTTTCTTCTGTGTGCTCATTTCCCTAGCAGACACTGTTCAGTCTGAGGAACAATGATCGCTGAACTGTTTGATCACAAAAGTCTACTTTTAAGGGTTATTTTTTTAAACAGGACTGATGTAAAAGAATAATATATGTGTAATATAAAACAATATAGCCACATTAAGTGTGTGTTTAATGTGGAAGTCGAAAAAAATTGACATTTTTTTCCTCTTACAATATATAATCTCTCTATGTTTGTTTCCATGTTGTATTCAATCTTCCTGAAGTCTCTTTGTATTGCCTTTTTACATGTATTTCTGGTGAAGGCATGCTGATTAAAGGCAAACATACAAACACTTGATTCAAGTTTTTGCTTCCAATGTACAAAGAGGAGTCCCCTCCCCTCCTGTTTTCTACTGGCATTAAAACCTAAAGTGTGATTATAATAGTAATGCTGTGGGAGCCTTCAAAGCAGAATGGTACATCACTATGCTCTGGTGTGCGCATGTAACATCTGTCTGCAACTCTTAAGCCAAATGTATCTTTTCCTAGGACCAGGCAGCAGCTGTGGCTAGCAATTGCACAGTCCCAGAAAAAGATGCAGTTGTGTGAAGAAATTGCAGATCCTTACATGCATACCTGTGATGGTACGAGAGAAAGAATATAAGGGCAGTTTCTTAAGAGCTTGATTAGCTTCTTTCCTATGTATACCTCAAAAGATATTGAATGGGTTTTTCTTGGAACTAACTGAGGTATTAATAATGCATGAAGGTATCTAATTCTGCAAATCTTTCTGTAGATTGAAGAGGACACTGTAGCTCTTCTGGATCACAGTGACAGCGATGAGGAATTTGATCCAAGTACACTTCCAGATCCAGATGGATACAGAGATGACGAACAAGAAATTCTTCCCAAAAGCCACAGGTATTTTATTGCATTGACATTTTAATTTACTTCTTTGTTTCGTTTTTTTCTTCTTCTTCTCTAGCTTACCAGATTCTAAACAATCAATCAAACTTACCTTCATTCTGCTGCAATTAGATCAGCCAATTAGCTTAGACCAGTGATGGCTAACCTTTTTGTTGTTGGGTGCCAAAAATGCGAGCAAGCACGTGCTATAGCACGTGCGTGTGCTGGCACCCATAATGCAAAGCACCCCTCACATGCGCATGCGTGCACAAACCCCACACACACTCCCCCACATGCGCGCCGCACTGCTGGCCTCCAAGCTGAGCTTGGTATTTCCTCTGGGGGGCCGGGGGAGGCCGGTTTCGCCCTCCCCAGGCTCCAGGAAAGCCTCCAGAACCTGGGGAGGGTGAAAAATGGGCCCAATGGGCCTACTGGAAGTTGGTCCGGTAGGCCAGTTGGGCCTGTTTTTCGCACTCCCCAGGCTCCGGAGGCTTTCCTGAAGCCTGGGGAGGGTGAAAACGGCTTCCCCCGGCCCTCCGGAAGGCCGAAAATCAGCTGGCCAGCACGTGCATGCGCACTGGAGCTGACGGCTCGCGTGCTGGCAGATATGGCTCCGCGTGCCACCTCTGGCACGCGTGCCATCGGTTCGCCATCACGGGCTTAGACTATTCAACTAAGGACAAGAGAATGCAAAATAGACCCTGGCTGCTAATATAAATACATGCCTTTATTATCAAGCAGGTATATACACAGATAACACAAATGTTAGTGGTAAGATGGATTCTGTGCACAAGCTGTATGTACTTGGGCTCCCCCATGGTTATGACTATTGTACACAAAGGATGCAAGAGAAGAACTGCCAGGACTTCCAAAGTTCTTTCACCTGGCTGTCTGGCTTCTCCTCCACTTCAAGAGAATCTGAGTGAATAGGAGGGTGGCAATGCTGCCACTGCTAGCTGAGACCATGGCTGCTCATAGAGATACTTGAGATAGTTGTTCAGTGAATTCTGCCCCATTTTACAACCTTTCTTGCCACAGTAGTTAAGTGAATCACTGCAGTTGTTAAGTGAGTAACCCGGTTGTTAGGTGAATCTGGCTTCCCCATTGCCTTTGCTTGTCAGAAAGGGGATCACATGACCCTGGGACATTGCAATTGACATAAAAATGAGTCAGTTGCCAAGTGTCTGAATTTTGATCACGTGACCATGGGGATGCTGCAATGATTATAAGTGTGAAAAATGGTCATAAGTCACTTTTTTCAGTGCTGTTATAACTTAAAACAATCACTAAAAGAACTGTTGTAAATCAAGAACTACCTGTACAGTAGCAGTGGAGGAAACGGCATAGCCGCAGCAGTTCCCTTCTGCTTTCCTTCTTCTGTTGTGACTTGTTCTGCGAACTCTGGAAACATGTGACAAGAGAAATCCCAGGACTTCCTGTGTGCCAGCGGTGGGTTGCTCCCGGTTCGGCCCGGTTCTTAGAACTGGTAGCGGCGCGCGAACCGGTAGTAAAGAGTTTTAGAACCCACTACTACTGTGTGCATTAAAAAAAGCATGATAGTGGACAGGATTCAAGTCCCATTCCTCATTTTTATGCAATGCATGCCCAACATTTATAAAAAAGATTTGTGAAGTAGTCATAGTTTTCAAATTTTTCACTGCCCCACAGATACTTCTGGGGCTGCCTCGGTGCCTTATAGGGTGGTTGAAGGTGTCCACTCACCCAATTTGTTCACACTTGCTTTTAATATAGTGAAGTAAGTTAAATATGTTTTTTTAAAAAAATATTTAATTACTTATGTAGTTTAGTTTACACATGATTAACAAGACAATCTTTAATATTAGTGAAAAAGAAAATAAAAAATACAAATGCAAACCAAGAAAAAACAGAAACAATCTTTTTTCTTTAGGATATACTGTATGTAATGAAAAGAAGAAAATTCAACTTTGTACTAATGATGTTGGGAAAAGGTTGACGCTTTGTCTTGGTTAGAGGAAGCTTTAGAAAAAGTCTCTTCAACCACAGGCGGCAAATTTTTTCCTTATCTCATCCCTTAAGGGATGAAAGATATGTATAATCCACTATTTTATATCTGCCTTTTAACAAATCACCTTTAAGCCACATCCCTCCACAAGCTTAGTGAAATGAATTTTTCATGTATCTGGTGTCATTTATTGTATTGCTTGTTTAAGGCAATCATAATGTTAAATAAGAAGGCGGGGAGCGGCACAGGGGACAGTAGCAGCAGAGCTAAATATTCATCAGGCAAGTTAAATTGAATTTTTAATATCTCTAGTACCTCAACTGTGTTGAAAGGGAATGTCGATTTGGAACAAAGCTCTGATCAGTCTTTTCATTACTTCAATTAATCTCTTACATACTTGGCTGTTCTTCTTAGTTCTCACTTCTAAATGGAATATGCAGTTCAGCGGTTTCAAGATGTCATTTTTTTTCAGGCTGAATTCCTAACCATAACTTTTGCTAAGTAGATATTTTTTAATTATAGTCAGTAATTGAATTTATCGTTTAATGGATATTTGGGGAAAACATTGTGATTTGAAGGTTGATGAAATGGTTTAGAAATGCCTTCAGTCTCTCGTTTAAGATGAGCCATATTTGATATTCAAAGGCTCATACAGCCTTGTAAGCATTTTATCCTCATTGTGTAGTTAACTGTAGTGTACCTATAGTTAAAGAGAGAAGAATTAAGAGAGGATTTTAGCCAACCAGATATTCAATTCTCTGTACAATCTGCAGTGGGATTGTAAGGTGACATAGGAGAAATATAAAGCTGCACCATGTCCAAAACTATTTACATATCCACACAATTAAAACTTTTTAAAATTCTCTTTACCTGATGTCTGAGAGAGAAAACAGCTCATTGGCAGAATTGGGGCCATCCATATCTTGTGGATATTTAGTTTTATAGGGAAGGTGCATCGACATAGAAGGCATGTTTCCTGAGTGCTAAGATGACATTGTTTAATAGAAGTGACCTAGAACATGCCCACCCTATTGAGTCTTGGAGAGAGATGGTCTCACAAACAATCCAGACTTATGCATGGAGGTCAAGGTAACTCAGAACCAATTGCCCATGCCATTGCATTCTGGATCAGTTACAACTTCTGAGAACTTTTCAAGGCAGCCCTATTCAAAACTAATTATGGGAGACCCGCTAATCTACTCCTCCCCATCTTCCGGACACTAAGAAAAAACTTGATGGCATCACTTGATCATGTAAGAATAGAGGTGTATTACTGGATATTATCAGGCTATTGATGATATCTAACCCCAAGCCAATAAATAAACTTTGACCAGTGACTTTGTGTAGATGTTTAACAGGAGTGAGGTGAATGTTGACCCCAGAACCCCCACATAAAACTGAGAGCTATGATTAAACCTCTCTTCCCCTCTGAGTGGTCTAGAACAGGGGTCACCAACCTTTCAGACCCCAGGGACCACTAAATTCATAATTTTAAATCCCGCAGACCACTAATATGATCTGCCTAATGACCGGGTGGGTGTGGCTAGGTGGTCATGTGACTGGGTGGGCGTGGCCAACTCAATGTCACTCACATCGAGGGGCACCTCGCCGGCCTCTACTCGCCCCTCTCCTGCCAGCCACTCCTTGCCTCCCCACCCAGGCTCCTTAGGGCCCCAACAGGAAGCAGTTGTTGGAGCTAAGCAGCCACCACGAGAAAGAGTTGGCAAAACAGCTGGCTCAGTTCAAATTGGATCTGACCGAGAAGGAGGCTCAGCAGAAGCATCTCACTGAGGACTACAAGCATAGGCTTTCCAAGCAGAGGGAAGACCTGCGGGAGTGCAAGGCCAGGTACTGGTGCCTGGAGGCTCAGCGGGCTGAGATGGTCAGCCAGTTCCAGGCCATGATGCAGTCCCACTGGAACAAGGCCCTCTGGCTCCTTGCCACCAGCAGGCACTTCCCTCCAGCCTTCTCCCAAAGACCTGCACCAGGAGGCTGAAGCAGACCCCAAGTCGGAATTTCTGCCCCCCTCCGACCCGCACAAAAAGACCCCAAAGGGGGAGACTCTCTGCAGCAACACAAACATTCATTGCACGTATCCGTCCTAGGGGCCGTAGTTTGAGGACCTCTGATTTAGTGCAATATAAAAAATGCAAATAATTTTTCTGCGGACCACCAAAATTTTCTCACAGACCACCAATGGTCCACAGACCACCAGTTGGTGACCGCTGGTCTAGAAGGATACCACAGTTAAAATGATTTTTATCAAGCCAGTGTTATTAGTTGCTCTGGTTCTCTTAGATGCAGATTAGTAGCCCAATGGACAACAGATCTAACACCTCCATACACATACACCAGAACTAGGATAAAAAATTATTTTTATGTTCAACTAGTTACTCCAACCTTCAGTCCAAACTTGGTCACTTTCAGATGCAGTAAGAGCCCAGCTTCACAATCCCTATACAATATATGTTGCATCTCACCGGCCATTATGAAAGAGTTGTAATCTAATCCAATTGTATGGCATCTGGTTGGGGAAGACAAAGGCACTCTTTTCTCCCATAAAAACTCTGGCTGCTAATGTTGATCTAATGATTTTTGTTGGTGGATTCCTAGGTTAATCATTGTTTGTTTTTTTAAGTAATGTCCTGCATTTGCACTGAGACTAGTATGTGAGGATAAATAGCTGTGGTGAAATCCAATTTTTTTTACTACTTATTCTGTGGGCGTGGCTTGGTGGGCGTGGCTTGGTGGGTGTGGCAGGGGAAGGATATTGCAAAATCTCCATTCCCACTCCACTCTGGGGCCAGCCAGAGGTGGTATTTGCCGGTTCTCCGAACTACTCAAAATTTCCACTACCAGTTCTCTGAGCTACTCAAAATTTCCGCTACCGGTTCTCCAGAACCTGTCAGAACCTGCTGGATTTTACCCCTGATAAATAGGTATTGGTAAACCATAAACCTTAATATATCTAATTAAAACAGCCATGGTGGCACAGTGGTTAGAATGCAGTATTGCAGGCTAATTCTGCCTACTGCCAGCAGTTCATCGGCTCAAGGTTGACTCAGCCTTCCATCCTTCCGAGGTCGGTAAAATGAGGACCCAGATTGTTGGGGGCAATATGCTGACTTCAGGGGTGGGTTCTGGCTTACCTCGCTGCCGGTTCGCTTCCTCAAGTGCCGTGCAGGCGTGCGCGTGTGCGCAGTGCTAAAAACCCAGCTTCTGCGCATGCGCAGAAGCAAAAAACAGTTTCTGTGCAAGCGCAGAAGCAAAAAACAAGATGGCGCTGCCTACGGCGCTGCCAAGAGAGCCTGTTCGGGGGCGTGTCCAGCCGGCCATCGCTGTCAGTTCGGCGAGCGGGGGGAAATTCCCACTACCGGTTCTATAGAACCAGTCCGAACCGGCAGGAACCCACCTCTGGCTGACTCTGTAAAACTGTTTGGAGAGGGCTGTAAAGCACTATGACGCAGTATATAAGTCTTAAGTGCTATTGCTGTTGCTATCTTTAATTAACTTGGGGGAAAAACATACTGAATGCAAAATGAGTCCTTTGTTTGGGCATAGTATTTCAGATTCATTTAGAGCTCTAGTTGGTTCTTAAGTTCTTTGGAAGGATGTTTAACTCAGAAATGTACATTATCCTAAAACAAACAAAACAACCTCCTTAAACTATCCAGTTTTGCAATCTAAATTTAATATTGCCAAACACTAGAAAGGCATAAAGATGGCATTGGGTTTATCTGAAAGACTTTCTCTTTTCTGTAAGGCTTGATCTTCACAAGGTGTCATATTTCTGCTGTTGCACATTACTGACCTTAGTATTTTGTTTTAACAGGGTTAGTTGCTCTTCTAAGCCGGCTTGATCCCTTGATATACAACATATGTATAAATCAGACATTGCTTTGGGGTTCTGTAGCAGAAAAAAACAGAACAGAGTGTAATAGCAAAGGTGGAAAGAAGAGGGGGGAAAAATACAATGAGCTAGCAGTGGCTTAAAGGCTGAACAGTATCAGCTGTTGAAGGACATTTTAATTTCATTTGCCATAAAGGAGGGAGGGTGTGCATTCTGTAGAGGTGAATGATGACAATGAGGACAACTTTGACAGCCGCAGTTCCAATAGACCAAAAACAAAAAAAGAAAAAGAAAAGGAAGATGAAGTTGAGTGCCTGAAGCAATGAAAAGCTTTGCTGACCTAGCCTAGGATTAGAGAGTTGCTGCATTATGAATGTAGGTTATATTTGATTTAGGTTGAGTATCTTCACTTTTAACCACAAACAAAAAAAGGTGTTTGGCTGCCTCCTTTTCAAACATCATTCTGTGCCATATGTGACCTAGTTGATTTAAAAGGTTTTTTTAAAAAAAATAAGGATTATTTTTGTTGCCTTCAAAATTAAACACTCAAGAGAAATAAATGAATTAGAATATTCAAAAATACAGAGTAGCCACATAAAAACCTAGGCAGCTCTAACTATAAAAGGGTTAGTGGAATACCAAACTGTTAACCCATTTTACATGAAAAAAGAATAGATAAAACTAGTCTGTTAAAAATGGGTTAATAATGTATAATTAATTAAACCAAGTAAAAATAAGCAATGCATAACGTATAAAAGATAAAAAGGCCTGACCGAAAGGCACAAATCCCTGAACAGAACAATACCCGTATTCCTTAGTATCAAACTTCAAAAAAAAAAAAGGGGGGGGGAACAAAGAAGATAACCTGTAATTGGGATATGAATGAAACCTACCAAAGCTTTACGGTGTCCTGAAATGTGCGTTCTATAGGGTCAAGAATACAATTGAATTGGAACAGAATTAATTTATTAATTTATTTTGTGGCCATTCAATGTGTGTGTGTGTGAGAGAGAGAGTGAGTGTGTGTGTGTGTGTGTGAGAGAGAGAGAGAGAGAGAGGAGGAAAGAGGAAGGGAGAGGAATGGAATGGAATGGAATGGAATGGAATGGAATGGAATGGAATGGAATGGAATGGAATGGAATGGAATGGAATGGAATGGAATTC
>QLTV01002545.1:713341-732779 GCA_003457575.1 Thermophis baileyi | reverse complement strand
ATACATACATACATACATACATACATATATATATATATATATATTAATTCTTTGTACAGAAAGCTTTGAGTAACCCAGGAGGATAAATCCTTCCCATCTTGGGGTATGTTTTATAAGGTAAAATGACCAAAATTGAATGGATACCCATAAAATATTTTAAATATTTATATAACAATTCTTTTTTTTTTCCAAAATAAGAAAAGGTTTGACTTCAATTTTCCTTAAAGCATTTACTTGATATTCTCAATGTTGATATAAATTCTCCTTGCTTTTGCTCTCTAGTCAACTATCAATAAATCAAAATACTAATAATTCTGTATATCATTTCTTCTTATGGGGTATTTCCAGATTTTTATCTTTCAAGCACTCTGTTTCAATCACTAAATAACATTCCAACAGCATACATTTTTCACCATTGTTAGCAGGAAAAAATACGCAAGTTGAAATGTGTTCCACAGGAGAACAGAGCTCAGCTTCTGCTTCAGACTTTTCTAAATACAGGTAGTTCTCAAGTTATGACCCTAATTGGGACCAAAATTTCTGTCACTAAGTGAAGCAGTCATTAGGCAAAACACCATTTATCAACAGCAGTTCCAGTCGTCCCGGTTGTTGAGCCAGGTCTACACCATCATCAGGCTTCTCCTGTGTGCCACGCTCACTTCTGCTATAACTCCCCCCCACTTCTCAGACCTTATGGCCACCCTGCACTCTCTGCCCCCTGCCAGCTCCAGCTGATCTGTGCTCCTCCCACTATTGATGAGGCATTACCAACCTGGCCTTTTGCGAGGCAGCTGTTAGAAGCATGTGTCTGCACAGAGGCTTTGCGGCTATTGCACAAAAGGCCAGCAATTACCTTAGCACACGTTAAGCACATGTGCTTCCCCGCTCCCCCCCCCACACACGCAGGTACAGCAAGAGTTCTACAGGTGTTTAATCAACCCCCCCAAAAGGTCCTCGGAAAGCACCCCCCCGTTGCACAAGTCCAGATTCCGAGCTCAGCATGGCAAGAGTCACTGGGTAACTGAGTTCAACGGGCACACAAAAAGTCCAGGAAAGCAGTCCACAATTCGAACGGGTCAGGATACATGGCACGAGCACACAAGGCATGGAACTAGGCACGTTGCTCCAGCAATGCTCAAGTCCTCAGGGTGGGATTAAGCAGGCAATGCTGGTGCAGCCCTTCATGAGAGGCGAGGTTGTCTCTGTTGGGATATTCATGAGCAGGAAGAGTCATGTGGTAACTCAGTCAGCCAATGTGAGTAAAGTGCTACTGAGTCTGTGCAAATGGAATTAAGCTAGAAGCTGGACATGTTTTCCAGTCTCTGGTCTGTCTCTGTATCTCTCTGTGTGAAGACTTCATTATGATATGTTGCTGTAAAGAAGAAAGTATGCTATTGTAAATATTTTGATAAGATTATAAAGAAGTTATTTGATTCAGCTAAATGCAGTCAACTGTGAGAGCTTCTAATTTATTTTCTACAACAGAGAAACAAAATTCTCTAACAGTCTCCTCATGAGTAGTCTATCTGACCATTGTGTCTGTCTCCCCTCTGCTCTACATGTCCTTGGATCAGGAGGAGGTGTGGACTCCACCTTGTCCTCAGTGCTAACAGGCAGCAGCTGCTCCCGGTCCTTGCCTGGAGCCTCCTGGCCAACTTGCTGCAGCTGTGGCTCACCTCCCTCAGCCTCAGCCTGTCACTTGTCTGATCGACCCAGCTGAGGCTGCTCCATCAGGCTAGCATGCTCTGAGCCCCGATCCTGATCAATAGTCGGCTCCGCACTTTCCTCTGCAGACTCAAACTCGTCCTCCTCCTCAATTCATGTCTGGAGAGCGGCCTGGGGGCAGATCCATGACAACACGCTTTGTCAGCAACAGGAGAAACAAGATGGAGAAGGTCAGCTGTGGTGGCAGCAGGCAGGTTGCCAAGGGGGCAGGGTGGAGGGCAGGGCAGCCAAAAAGGCAGAGATGAGGAAAGACAGGTGGGTGGGGAATATATATTATATTTTATATGACATAACAGAGTACAGCATTAGTGCATAAACATTCTCAAAACATGAGCAAAATACTAAACACCCAATTATTTTAAAAGTACACAGTATGAGTGATGAATACAATTATGAATAAAATTAAATTACGTATGAGCAGTTACTAAAGTACTAAAGGAGTGACTAAACCTATGGCCCAGTTATCTCTAGATCATTTAGCCATTGGACAGCAGCGCTCTCAAAATGATGTATTTCATGCAGAGATCCAGGGAATCTTCTGAGGGGACATTCTGTTGCGATAGGATGTAAAGTTGGTGGGACGTTCCCATAGTCAAAAGTTAGGATTATCAACCAGCCCCCATTTATATTTCCAATATTAGCAACTGCCGTGGTTGGTTCGAATTCAGTTGAGCACTTGTCCAGATTTTCCTTGGGAGATCAAAGCCAAAGGGGCGTTGTACTGAATCAGACACTAAATTAAACATCTGTGTTAGAAGTTGCCCACTCCTGGCACCATGTTATCTCAATGTAAAAGCCGCCTCTGATTACTTGCTCTCCAAGTCTCCACAGAGGGTTCTGAGAATTGAGTCTTAAGAATTTGATTGTGACACTTCTTGTGTACAGGTAATAATCGGTTTGCCTCACATTTTTGCCACTCCCTTTTTAAAGCTGATTATCTTCTAAGATGTCCTGCAGTTGTAAATGTGAATGGGTTACCAACATTTTTAAAAAAAATTAGGTTATTAAATTATGGGACCCACTCACATTTGCAATGGTCCTAAGTTCGGGAACTGGTCATATGTACCATTTGTTTAGTACAGAGGTCTTCAAACTTGGCAACTTTAAGACTTGTGGACTTCAACTCCCAGAATTCTCCAGCCAGCTATGCTCCACAAGTTGCCAAGTTTGGGGACCCCTGGTTTAGTACCATCATAATTTCAAATAGTTGCTGAATAATTGTTAAGTAAGGACTACCTGTATACCAAAAAGTAAGAAATCTCATAAAATAAGGCCACACATGTTTTGTAAAAAAATATCTATGCCATGTGGTTAGGAAGTTGCAGTCCTTTTGCTTGGCATTCAATTTATTTTGTTTATTTATTTAAATACATTATGTACATTATATGTACATTATGTACATTAATGTTTAAATACATTAAACATTACACAAGAGGGATTGGTTGTTTTATTAGATATTCGGTCAGTATACACTTCCTTCCTTCCTTCCTTCCTTCCTTCCTTCCTTCCTTCCTTCCTTCCTTCCTTCCTTCCTTCCTACCTACCTACCTACCTACCTACCTACCTACCTACCTACCTATCAAAAGAAGCAGGTTTTGGAAACTTTGAAGCCAAGGCTTGGGAAAGATTGGCATTGAACCATTAGAAGCAAATCCATAGTGTTCTACCTTAGTTGTGGGAGAGATCATAAAAATCAAGAGGCATGTGTGAAATTCACTAGGAAATGGCAATTGAATCAGCATTTACAGCCCCCCATTATAACCCCATTTTTTTTTAAAAAAAGAAGTAGGATTGCAATCAGCTTGTCCACATCTTATATCTGCCTTGCTGTAACAAAGTTGTTTATTTCCAGTATCAGTCATTTCAAATTGTGCTCCAGGGAATTTTGGCAGTCTGAAATGAGATCACAAACCATAGAAATGCAGAGTTGGAGGAGGTTTTGTAGACTGTCTTGACTAACCCCCTGTTCAACAGAGAAAATGCAGAGCTTAGAGAATCCACAAAAGTTGACTTTTCATCATCTGAGTGGAGATTAATAGCAAGGAAAGCAGACAATGCCTCTAAATAATTAGTCCCAATGCTGTTGGTAAGATTAGCCAAACGTTCAATTAAACTGCACCTCCCTGTCATTCAAGGCCATTGAACCACTCATACTTTACGGGGCAGCAAAGAAGATATTTTTTTTTCCTGTTCTTCGTGAAATGTCTTGAAGAGATTTCTATCATGTGAGTCATCCCATGCTAAACATATCCATTCAAACCAAATATTTTGTTTTTATATATGATAACTGCAAGATTATTATATGCTCAAAAGTGAAAAGGTTCAAATTACCCACAGTAAAGGGTAATTCAGTTGGTGAAGATGATGAAACTTGCAGAGATGGCTAAATATACTTCCTTGATTAGAGAAAATGCCATTTTTGCATTTACTGCTGACTGGAAACCCCTTACACTTTTTTCCCCCCATGAAACAGAAAGAAATAATTTGTGCTTTTGATGATTAAGTGAAAAAAAATTAGATAATTAAAAAGAGAGCTTTTCTTTTTGTAATCATGGAGTGAGGTAATTTTGTAATCACTTATTTGCTGCAGAGAAAATTGCAGCAGTTGCTTTATTTTTCTTTTGTATATCTTTTTCTTTTCTTTCTGTACTTTTCTCTTTCTTTGCCCTTCTTTCTTCCTTTCCTTTATATTAGTTTTGTTAGCTTTTATCTTCTTTAAAAAAATTAATAACATGTCTACAAAACAACCCAAAACCAGCAGTACTTTTATTGCCGTTGTGAATTTATGAATTTATCTATATCCATCTTAAAGCATGGCATCCAGGATGACAAAGCAGAGTACTCTAGAAAGCCAAAATACCCTGAAATATGACTGCATTAGCTTTTTGGGGGTGAAATACGGTACAAGGATTGAAATTCTTAGGGCCCTCAGCCACATATAGCAGTATCACCATCAGATGGATTTGTGTTTGGCTGACCAAGCACACTCAGCATGTAGTCCTCAATGGAACTACACCTACATGGAGAGAAAGAGACAGTGGGGTACCTCAAGTTTCTGTCTTGGTGCTCTTCAACATTTTCATAAGTGACCTACATGAGGGGATTGAAGGTGCACCCATCAAATTTGTGGATGACACTAAGCTGAGGGGAATCAGTAACACTTTGGAAGATAGACGCAGAGCAAACTCACCTCAAAATTGCCACAAATTGATAATATTTTGTAGGAGATTGACTTAGGTTGAGCCGGAGGGTGGGGTCAAATGCATCATCAGTCTGGAGTCCCTACACCCCCGAAAGAGACCTAAGTCCTGCTCCCCTTGAAGTCAGTTGATTCTTATCTAGTGCCAATTTGCCTTGACCATTAGTAGATCAGATTCTTGTGTATAGGTCACATGGAATAAATTTGCAGTGCTTTTTGAACTCTATTCTGGCTCTTGGTTTCTTGCACCTGATATATTTAATGTCACAGAAGGGGGAGGGGATCCTGTTGAAAATACGAAGAAAATATATTTAAATGCTGTGTCCAGTCTGAAAAAAAATAATCTCAGATAAATGTTTTTACCCTGGAACCTTTTACTCTAGGAACAAGAATAAAATCACATTACAAGAACTGAATATTTGCACTGATTATTGCCCAAAAATCTTTTGTTTCCCACTTGCACAGACAAATTGAAATAAAAAGAATTATTTGGGTATAGGACATTCTAAACGTTGTGTGATCTCCATCTCTATCTGGCATTCAAAGATGTTCAGAAGTACTGTGTTCCTAAATTTGTGTTGCTCATCAAGATTTTGTATATGGAATCACTTTTGACTGGAAATCTCAGTTGACATTCTTGAACAACTCTACAAAATATATCCCATTTTATTGAAAGAACGTCACAGACCTCCATTTGCACAGATAAAAGTTGAAATGTCTACTTTTTTAAGCCTTGCATAGCTCAAGACCCATATCTTTGTACAGTTCAAGACCCATATCTATGGAGGCCATCATCCAGATACTCCGTCATCTAAGACAGTGGTTCTCAACCTTCCTAATGCCGCGACCCCTCCGCGACCCCTGCCCCGCCGCCATGACCCCTCCCTGCTCCCTCCCCACGCGCGATGAGGTGACAAAGGGGGTGTGGCACCAGGGGTGAAATGCTCCCGGTTTGGGCATGCCTGCAGGTCGCCGGACAGCTGGTAGCGACGGAAGCGGGAGACTTCACCCACCCGCCCGGACGCCACCATTTGGGTTCTTTTACCCTCTGCGCATGCACAGAATGCTTTGCGCATGCGCAGAGGGTAAAAGAACCCAAATGGCGGCATCCGGGCGGGTGGGCGAAGTCTCCCGCTTCTGTCGCTACCGGCTGTCCGGCGACCCGCAGGCACGGCCGAACCGGGAGCATTTCACCCCTGCTGACGGTGGCACCAAGATGGCGGGCTAGCGTGCGCGGCGACCCCTGTGAAAGGGTCGTTTGACCCCCAAAAGGGTCACGACCCACAGGTTGAGAACCACTGATGTAAGACAATAAAGGAGAGCCCTACATTTCTATATTTTATTTATATGTGTTATCTTGTTTTTGCACATAGGTACTGAAGAATGGTATATAATATTATTTAATAATATTTATTGCTAAAATAAATGCAAGACAGGCTGCTTTAACCATCTCAGCAGCAAGTGACTGATTATTGCTTTGAAAGAGATCACTAGATCCAGCAAGGCTGTTTCATGTTCTCTAGAATTTATCTTTGCCAATTAGAGCTTAGAACATAAAGGCACCTAGCCCTAACCTTGGTTTTTACAGCTCCCAGAAAGTGCTCTAATATGAAATGAAAGATGAACTGTTAAGACTCAAAATAAGTTTAATTGGTTTTTAAAATAACCCAAAGATTCCCCAAATTTCCTCCAACCCAAGGGGGGGGGGGGAATCCTGGTTTTCCCTATATGTGTACCTCTTCTATTTTGCATTATTTCCCTTCCATGCCACCTCCCCAAACTATAAAAGATAATTCCTAAACACCAAAAGTTTGCTAATCCCCGATTTAAAGTACCAGTATTTGTATGGAGAACTCTGGTGAAAGCTCAAACTGATTATTTCTCAAAACAGACTTGCTGGTTACGTAAAATGTAGGTTTGATTTTTCACAGTACATTACAAAAATAACTGGGTTGCGCTGACAAACTCCGTCATGTACAAAAATAATGTGTTTTCTGGACACATGTTGACATGCTCAAGGTTGATAACAGTGAAATTTGGCAACAGGTTGAATTGAGAAACGATGCCTGCATTGAACCATGATATCAACTTTGCACAGAACTGAAATTCTTTGGATTGAAGCCATCACTGACATATTACTTGGGTCCTTCCATTTGGTTTGCTGATGAAATATGGAGAAAATTCACTGAACACATTTTATTTCAACCCCACATCTTGTCGGCGTGGCAAGTAGAGGTCCAGCAGAAGCAACCCAACAACATTTTCATGGTTTTCTTCCGTTTATTTGTTTTTAATAGCTATACATAACTTTTGACAGAGTTGAAAAAAAAAAAAAAAACCTTTGATGTACTGTACATGTTGAGTATAATTTTAAACCATGATTCAGAATGTTTGCAAATGAGTAAATTAAATTTAACTCCAAAGCAGCCATCAGTTCTGAAGTTCCATCTCAGCTTGACATTTCGATCTCTGATGATTATTGTGTGCAATAGCAATCAAAAGGCGCTCAGATTTCAAGGTTGTTGCATTACCTTTCAAAAATAGAAGCGCTGTTCCTAATTTAATGGTAGGGATAATTTGGTCTCAGCCAGAAATGTTTATATAATTCTTCTGAGGTGCCGTTGCCTCCCCCATCCCCCCCACTTGCTTTAAAGCAACACTTAAGACATTCCTACTTATCTCTACTGCAAAAATCTTAGGATGGTTCAAATCCGTTCTTGATAAAAGAGTAAAATTTCAGGTTATAGCCAATAGGAAGAAATGTCAGAGACGGCTGAATTGGCTGATAATACCAAGTTACAAACCTTGTGAAAATAAATTGCTGGATTAGGCCAAAGGCCTAACATTCTGTGTCACAGTGGCCAAGTAGGGGCATTCAAAATGCCTACAAATGTCAAAGAAGACAATTTTCCTTCACCACAGCTGGTATTTAAGGTTTATTGCTTTCAGTTCTGGATAAACTGTTATCAAGATTAGTAAAATCATAGGGCTGGAAGAGACCTTAAAAGTCTTCTAGTCCAACCTCCTGCCCAAGGTAGGCATGCTTATACCACCCTGGACAAGTAATTGTCCATTCTTTTCTTGGAAAGGACTGGAACTGTTTTAAACCTTCTTTCCAATAGCACTCTTAGCACTTTTCCCAGAAGGAAAAAAGTAGCAATAGCACTTAAACTTATATACCGCTTCACAGTGCTTTACAGCCCTCTCTAAGTGGTTTACAGAGTCAGCCTATTTCTCCCACAATCTGGGTCCTCATTTTACTGACCTCGGAAGGATGGTGTTGTGGCCCGCCAGCGATCCGTGCAGCTGGTAGCAGCTGATTCCCACAGCGAAGAGGCTGTTGTGGTGATGCGCCAGCGGCCTGTGCAGCTGGCACCTGAGTCGGACAGTGAGGAGGTTGGTGAGGACTCGGTGCCAGAGGCGGAGATTCAGCCAGGGCCTTCAGAACCTCCAGAAGCTCCCATCAGTGAAGAGGAAGAAGAGGAGGAGCCTATTCTCAATGCACGGGCACGCAGAGCTGCCAAAAGGCAGGAATGGTTCCTCAGGAGGAGGTCTCCTTGGGAGTAAAGCTTGGGGCTAATTGGCCACGCCCCTAGCCTATTTAAGGGATGACGACGGTTGAAGTAATTTGCAGGAAACAACTCTTCATAATCACCTCGTGTATCAGATACAGAAAACGTCTCTTTGGCTCTGGTTTTCCTGTGTTATCTGTTCTGCTAATAGCTTCTGGGCATCTTGCCAAACCACAGTAAGATTACTGATATCGGAAAGACCATTGCATCAAGAATTGAGTTATTTTACCTTGGACTCTTGTCGGCTGTTAATGAATTTGAATTAACAGCCCTTGTTCATAAAAGACTGATTGAAACCGTATTTTTGTTTGAACAAACTACTAAGAAAGCTTATTAATAGTCTTTATTTAATAAAATAAGGTTTGCATGGACTTTGTGTGTGCTGCGTTCTTCGTGGTTCGTAGCTGGGGCAGAACAGATGGTAGGTTGAGTCAACCTTGAGCCGGTGAGATTCGAACTGCCCCTGCCGGAAAAGCCAGGTCTTAACGGCTTTACGGAAGACCAGGAAGGTGGGGGTAGTACGGACCTCGGGGGGAAGGTGGTTCCACAGAGGCGGAGCGGCTCCAGAGGAGGCCCTCCCTCGCGGGCCCGCCAGCCGGCACTGTTTAGCTGACGGGACCTGGAGGAGCCCAACCCTGTGGGATCTTACCGGTTGCTGGGAGCTATGTGGCAGAAGGCGGTCTCGAAGATAACCTGGCCCTGAGCCATATGGGGCTTTAAAGGGAATAACCAACACCTTGAATTGTGCCCGGAGACCAATAGGCGGCCAGTGCAGCTCGCGGAGCATAGGGGTAATATGGGTGTACCTAGGTACACCCATGACAACTTGCGCAGCCGCATTCTGGACCAATTTTAGTCTCCGAACACTCTTCAAGGGTAGCCCCATGTAGAGTGCGTTGCAATAATCTAACTGTGAGGTGACAAGGGCATGAGTGACTGTGAGGAGAGCCTCTTCATCCAAAATTAGCCTGCAGTACTGCATTCTAACCGCCACCATGCTTATTCAGGTGGTGAGTTCACTCTTCCACAGCTTAGCTCCCCCCCCCAAAAAATAATGTTATTAGAGATTACAATAAAAATAATACAAACCAGAAGTAAAAAGTTTTCCCCTGTCCAGTCGTGTCTGAGGATGCAGTGTTCATCTCCGTTTTTCAGCCAAAGGAGCCAGAGTTATCCAAAGATGCCAAAGGTGCACAGAATGCTGTTACTTTCCCACCGAAGTGGTACCTATTTATCTACTTGCATTTGCATGCTTTCGAACTGCTAGGTGGGCAGGAAAATAATGGGAGCTCACCCTGTCATGTGGTACTTGGGTCTTGAACTGCCAACCTTCCAGTACACACAATTTTAGTAAATTGACCGTCCCTTAAATTACAATATATACTCTTCTCACCCCCTATATCCTCTCTTTTTAAAAACTGACTTTATTAAATTTATAAAAATAAAAAATAATTTTAAAAATTGCGGGGAGGAGATGGAAAAAAATTGGAAAAAATTTAAAAAGTGACAAAGAAAAGTGTGGGGATGTTGACTTCTGGCTTTCTTTGGTACAGCTACATCCACCTCTCAGAGGTGGGTTCCTCCCGGTTCAGACCGGTTCGCCCGAGCTGGTGACGTCACGGAGCCGGTTCGGTCGGTGCCGGTCCATGGACGCCGGCATCTTTTTTTGGGAAATTTTTTTGGGGGGAATTTTTATTTATTTTTTCTTCTGCGCATGCGCAGAAGCCGAGTTGCCGGCACTGCACATGCGCCATCTTGTTTTTGGCTCTTTTTTGGGGGGGGGGATTTTTTTGGAATTTTCAGCACTGCACATGCGCCCACGCGGCACGGCCACACAGTGCGGGAAGAAGTGAACCAATGGAGAGGTAAGTTAGAACCCACCCCTGCCACCTCTTAACTAAAAACAAAAGCCAAAATCCTTGTCATTAATTCAATATCAGCAAATAAGTTCAGTAAATTTGTCAGACAACTAAATGATCAATCTTAACCTTGATTGAAGAAGCCAATCTATTCTTTTCCTATCTTTTTTACCAATCTTAATTCTTAGCCCATTCAAATAGAGTCTCACAGCTTGATTTTTTGTCATCTTTTTTATCCTATTCCAAAAGATATTTCAGAACTTTAGAAAGTCAGTTGTGTAAATCTAGTAAGATAAAATTGTCCTTTTTTGTCACTTCTTAGAAAGTCCTTCAAAGCTTTAACAGATCTCTTTTGTATATCCAGTAAAAAAAATATTCCATCTCTTTTTTCCTGGTCTAATAGTTGTATAACTCCTTTCAGCATTGAAGTATCATCCTGTTTCCTTTGAAAGTCCAATAGATCCTCCTCTGCATCCTTCTCATTCTTTTCCACACCAATATCACATTCTGATTAACTTCAACCTTATCCAGGTTATCTTGTTTTTCTTCCATTGTATTCTTAACCTTGGTAGGTCCTTGTATCTATCCATCATTTCTGAGTCTCAAAGACCATTTCTCATAAATTCCCATAATTTTTCATTCATAGTTTTCCATCAAACAGCTTATAGTTTCCTTCCTTCTTTCCTTCCTTACTTACTTCCTTCCTCTCTTCATTTCNCTTCCTTCCTTCCTTCCTTCCTTCCTTCCTTCCTTCCTTCCTTCCTTCCTTCCTTCCTTCCTTCCTTCCTTCCTTCCTTCCTTCCTTCCTTCCTTCCTTCCTTCCTTCCTTCCGTAGAAAGTTAGCACCCACCCCTCTCCTAGAAGAATGAAATATTTTGAGAAATATTAAAAAGGCAGAATATTATATTTCCCCAGAAACATGTTTCTTTTTACAGGCAGGAAGCAGACTCACTCTTAATAGCCCCCACCTTTCTTAATAGCCCTCAGCAGATGTCAGCACTTAAGAGATAAAGAGATAGCTAGCTCTATTCATAAGCAAATTCCATGCAGCAAGATCTGAACAAAGGTAGGATTAGCCCTCAGCCATAATAGGAATTGCCTAATATCCTTTCAGAACACAAGTTCCTTCATTGCATCATCTCAGTTGCACCACATCCTCCAAACTTCAACCAAACCTGGGACAACCTACAGAGTTGACAACCTATGACCCCTACAACAGCCAATAGAATACATGTTCTTGCACAGGAACAGGAAGCTCAAGTGCAAAGCCCAAGAGAAGGTATAAATACCCCTCACTCCCAACTCCATGTGGTCAGCTGCCCAGACCCCATGTGCTTGGTTCTGCTTCACCATTAAACCATCTTTCCAATCACCCTCCATGTTTCCATGGTCTTTCTCCCAGCTGGGAACTGAACCAGATGGATATTTCTTCCAACACTTCCTTTAGCTCCCTCTAGGGTCTAACTTTTATAGTCCCATTATCTTCTTATGGCTAGTAAAAGGGTAAACAATGCCACTTTCTTATGAGAGAAATTCTTTGAATAAATTTGAATAAAATTATAATTCCAAATCCATCTGAGCCTGTAATGTATTATTAAACTTTCTAAAAACCATATTTTAAGCACCCTTTGCTGTTTAATCCAGAAAGTTACATTTTTCAAAAACATTTGTATTTAAAAATTCTTTCTCTCAGGAGAAGGCAACCTACCTACCAAACGCAGTACAACTTATCATTTTGAAAGGTCTTAATCCCTCGAAAGCAATGGGGGGGGGAATGCTTCAAATCCTAAGTGATTAAGAATTGAGGCTGAGTCAAGCTTAATTTCCTTTAAAAAGGCTTTGTTAACAACTGTGAGCAAAGATGATTACTCCCTCAACTCCTAGCACTCAACCCAGAACCCACAGCGATTCCTGTGGTTTACTAGTGAAGAGTAGCTATAAGGAGTCATGTGGGCTATTTCAATGATCTCTCTTTAATCCGGAGAAGATTGGGCAGCCAGGATCTTAATCCCACACCGATCTGTGTCATAACACTATCCCATTGCAAGTGACATCTAGCTCACCATAGTTTTCAACTGTGAGTCACTTTTCCACATCTTAGCTTGATACTTTGTTGACTGAAGGGAGATCATGAGCTTATCTCTGGCTTGGGATAACTTTTAACAAGCATATTAGATGTGATGATCCAAACAGCTACAATCTGCCACACTGTGCCAAGAACACATAACAGAAGGAAAAGAAAGCTAATAAAAGTGGGAGCCAACAATCTTCTAGTTGAGAAAAAAAATAATAATCTGCCCCTTTCTGCCATGTTGCATCTTTCTTGTGCGTGATACATTTTAGGATTGCAAAAATCCAAGTGTCTACTAAATGCTATGTTGGGATTCCTTGGATTTTGCAACTCGGACATAATAGCCCTATTCCTGTTCCCCCTGCTACCCAATCAGATGTAGAATGTAAATATGAGGCCATCTTGTGGCAGATCAACATGCTTTTGGAGTTTTCTGTGTATCTTAAGAGTAGCAATAATAAAAAGTTTGGTTCCAGTAAAGGTAAGGTAAACGTTTCCCTGTCCAGTCATGTCCAACTCTAAGGCTCGGTTTCTTGGGCAAGGGAGCCAATGTTGTCCAAAGACATTTTCCATGGCCATGTGGCCAGCATAGCAATAACCAAAGGTTCACAGAATGGCATCATCTTCGCACTGGAGTGGTACCTATTAATCTACTAGCATTTGCATGCTTTCAAACTACTAGGTGGGCAGGAACTGGGACAAGGAATGGGAGCTCATCCCATTGAGCAATGCGCAGGTCTTGAACCTGGACTGTCAGCTTTCCAGCTAACAAGCTCAGCGTCTTTAACCGCTGAACCATCGCTGAGCCAGTAATGGTTGCTGAAAAATAATACTTGAAAGTAGATCAGTCAGGAATTATTTTCTATTTATTTATTGAGTTGATTTGGCATTGTTGAACTCCAGAACAACCTGGGGTAATTCACAATACAATAAACAGAATAAAACCAATACAACAAGAACAAAAATAAACAAAACAAGAACTACTCTAGAAAAGAGAGAAAAAACCAAGATGATGAATCTGGCAAAGCACATCGAATTATACTCCTAATATCCAGTGAGGGACGCCATCTACTGTAGCTCAAAGCCTGGGAGAACAGTTTGGTCTTTAAGACCCTCCTGAATGCCCTGGGGGTGGGAGCAGTAGTGGGTTTCACTTACCTTCACTACCGGTTCGGAACTGTGAATGCGCACGGGGCGCTTCTGCACTTCTGCGCATGCGCAGATCGTCCGTGATGACATCCGGGTGGGTGGGCGGCGCCTGCTGCCGCCATCGCTACCGGTTCACCCGAACTAGGGCGAACCGGTAGCAACCCACCACTGGGTGGCAGTCTCATGGATCTCAGGATGAAGGTCATTCCAGGGGCAGATGCCATGATGGAGAACATGCACTTCCTGTATCCTGATTGAAGATGCTTTTTGATTAAAGGAACTTGGAGTATGCCAAGCTTGTCCGCTCATAATTTACATAACAACTACGGAGAATATTATGATTATTGATCTTGAGCTAACCTTGTTTCAGCTCTTTGAGGTAGGCCAAAGAAGGAAACCAAAGTTATGATTACTAAAACTACTTTTATTAAAGGTTACAGTCACAAAATCTTGCATGTCTGAAAGCACCTCTCTCTCCTTATCAACAAGGGAACTTGAAAGGGCCAGGTCTGAAATGTTTTCTCAATTTACATTTCTGCTTTGGATTCAGATTTCTCTTCTCTAATTGTTGTCTTTGTTGTAGTTCATCCTCCTGTTCCCCGAGCCATTGCATTTTGTGTTTAAAGATATCCTTTTCATTAAGTCTTTGCACATGCTGGCTCTCAGCCCTCCTTACCAGATTTCAGAATTCTAGAAAAGATAAACATTACTGCATGAGAATACACAGTCATGTAAGAAGAGACTTGGGGTATTAGCTGTTTAGTTGAATATGCCAATTTCCAATGATCATTGAAATTAATTGATATTAATTGTGTCTAGTATCTGTGCTTGAGGCTGCTCAGAAGTTAGTAATCAGCCACGAAAAGTAGTCAGCATTGATAGTAATATTTACCATGAATTCCTCTGATAGCCATCACCACTTCAGATGGCAGTAAATTCTTCAAGTTTACACCTTCTGTAAAGTACTTTTTATTTGTCCTGGATCTTCCCACATTTAGTTTCAGTGATTTCACATGCATATTAACATTATGTAACACCCCAGCTGTTAAATAAACATAAAAAATAAGGAGTTGAAAATAAGAATTCATATGCATATGCACGGGGTTAATATTCTCTGATAAATGTGGTGCAGGATTTGTTTTTATTACTTTAGTGCAAAAAAGTATTACGGGAATTAATCCTAAACTGAGCTTTAAAAAATAAATCTTAAAGATTGTACACATGCACATGCATTTAAAAATATTTTTCATAATATCAGACCATAAACCTTAAATAAGTCCAATTAGATTTGTATATTAGTGGAGAAAATCTCTAAGCTCCAATTTCTTTCAGTTTGCCCTCCTTGAATCAAGAAGACCTAGATTCACCTGTTCTAACTACACTGAAGGGCAAAAGAAGCTTCCCCCCCCCATTAATATAAAGTATTTGGTGATCCTATTGGGCAAAAGGTTCACAATCAAAAAATAACCAGAGTACCGCCCTTTTGTTTCACTAACCACTTTCAAATTGTATCAGCCAAAGGGGTGGGGTGGGGTGTCCTTTTTGGGGGCAGGTGAAGGGTTGAAAGTCTATCCACCTAAACAGCCAAAGGTGACTGCTTAAAGAGAGATAAGGTATAATGAATTATTACAATTTAAATAAAAATATAATTCATCTCGCTGGAGAAGAGCCTAATGCTGGGAAAGATTGAGGGCAAAAGGAGAAGGGGACGGCAGAGAATGAGGTGGCTGGATGGAGTCACTGAAGCAGTCGGCGTGAGCTTAAATGGACTCCAGAGGATGGTAGAGGACAGGAAGGCCTGAAGAAACGTTGTCCATGGGGTCACAATGGATCGGACATGACTTTGCAACTAACAACAACAACAACAACAACAACAACATAATTCATCTCACTAATCCAGGTAAATCTGCACCCTTTAAATCTAAATAACTGCTTTCACAGAGTGTTTTAAAGGTCCCAAATTTATTCCTAGTTTGACCTTGGATTGGATAGCTCTTCAAACAGAAAGACCATGAGTTGGAAACTTGTAAAGTTGGAAAGAGCCGTTCTGCTCACTGAATGCAACCAGTGTACAGTATACCCCTGATGGTTGTCT
Source organism: Thermophis baileyi (assembly GCA_003457575.1). Lineage (NCBI taxonomy): Eukaryota > Metazoa > Chordata > Lepidosauria > Squamata > Dipsadidae > Thermophis > Thermophis baileyi. The sequence continues at coordinate 717,109 of QLTV01002545.1, read as the reverse complement.
AACCTCTGCTTGAGAAAATATCCAAAAAGTCATATATATTTATGTTTTATGGACTAGACATACTGTAGGTCTCTGCTTGAACACATTGAAGGATTGAGCGTCCTCTGTCACTCTAGGTAACTGTTAAATCCATTGTTAAACAGTCCTTGCTGTTAAAAAAATGTGTTCCTAACTTTGACTCAGAATTTTCTTTCTTATATGTTAAGGCCATCTATATCTTGCACTTTGAAGCAATATAGAATAATTTTTTGAATTTCTTCTGTGATGGCCTTATGAAGGGCTAGCACACGGCTGTCAAACTCACCACGTCATGTTGCCGTCACGTGACAAGAAGGCATTAAGAGTGGTAAACCTAATCTTGCGTAGCTTCTTCTCCGGTAATATTGTACTTTTAACCAGAGCATACAAAACATTTGCTAGACCAATTCTCGAATACAGCTCATCTGTCTGGAACCCACACTACATATCAGACATTAACACAATTGAGAATGTCCAGAGATATTTCACTAGAAGAGTATTACATTCCTCTGTTCGCAACAGAATACCTTTTTACTTCAGCAACATAGTTGTCAATGCCTGGAATACATTACCCGACTCTGTAGTTTCTTCCCCAAACCCCCACAACTTTAACCTTAGACTGTCCACCGTCGACCTCACCCCATTCCTAAGAGGTCTGTAAGGGGCGTGCATAAGTGCACCAGCGTGCCTACCGTCCCTGTCCTAATGTACCCATATATTTGTAAAATTTCTTGTACTCATAATCATGCTTCTACTTATATATTCACAAACATGTTTATACTCTGTTTATACTTTGTTCGTAATCATATATACGCTTGACAAATAAATAAATAAATAAATGTTTTTCCCATTCAGTTTGACACCCCTGGGCTAGCATATCCCTTCCCTGCCATATGTTTTATCCTAAGATGTAGTTCTGAGTCATCTGATCATCCTTCCCTAAGACATTTTATCTAATACAGGTAGTCCTTGACTTATAACCACAACTGGGATAACACCAGGGGTGGGTTCTGGATCCTTTTGCTGCTGGTTCGCTCAGGGTTGCGCCGTGCACGTGCACACTTTGCCGTGTGCGCGCGCGCTTTGCGTGCGTGCGCAGCAATAAAAAATAGCTTCTGCACATGCGCAGAAGCAAAAATTAGCTTCTGCGCATATGCAGAAGCAAAATCCAAGATGGCGACGCCCATGGAGACACCGACGGAACCGGCTCTGTGACATCATCGCTGAGTTACTAACGGTTCTAAAGAACCGGTTAGAACCGGTAGAAACCCACCTCTGGATCACACCCAATTTTACGATCTTTTGCCATGGTTGTTAAGTGAATTATTGCAGTTGTTAAATGAATCATGCAGTTGTTAAGAAAATCCAACTTCCCCCATTGACTTTGTTTGTCAGAAGCCACCTGGAAAGGTTGCGAATGGTGATCACATGACCTGGGACACTGCAACTGTCATAAATACATGACAATTGCCAAGTGCCTGAATTTTGATCACATGAGGTGGGAAAGCTGTGATGGTTATATGTGCAAGGACCAGTTGAAAGTAAGTTTTTTTAGTGCTGTGGTAACTTTGAAGAGTCACTGAACAAATGGTTGTTACTTAAGGGCTACCTGTATTTAGTTGCTATTTGTCTAATTGTAACTGTTGTGTATGTTGTGCCCTGCACAAAACAAAACTTGATCTTCTTGTGCATGACATTCTTTCTGGTATTTGAGGAATGTTATATCTCAAAATGTACAAACCACACACAGAGTAAGTTGTATAGAGAACTGTCAGATGGATAATCTTGATTAAGAAGCAGCAGAGACACGGAATGGGACAACTCATCACAGCCAACTTACTGCAACCAGCTCGCCATGGCCAACTCGCCATGGCCAACTCGCCACGGCCAAAATGCCACGGCCAACTCACCACGGCCAACTCATCACGGCCAACTCACCACGGCCAACTCACCATGGGACAACTTGCCACGGGCAACTCACCACGAAACAACTCACCACAGGTCAACTAGCTGCAGTACAATTTAACAATTCAAGTGAATTATTTAAAATAAATAAAAAATAATTTTAATTTTGTCATTCACATTTCATTCTGTCCCTCCTTTTTCATCCTTTCTTTAATGATTCTATTTCACCATTTCTTTAATACTGTATTAGTGTAACTCTTGTCCCACAGCGAGTTGTCCCGTGGCGACTTGGTCGTGGTGAGTCGGCCCATGGTGAAAAAAGAGAAAAAGTCCAAAAAGTTATATATTTATGCTTTATTGACTATACATAGATCTGTGAGTAGACAATATCAGATTTAAATGTATGGGTGTACTGGACCATCTTATCTGTCTACTGTAGAACTTGTATGATGTTCTAGAAGCAAGAACTCAGATGGAATTTAGAGCAACGAAGTGATTCAAATTCAGGAAAGAAGCATCAAAGTTGTATATCATTACCATGTTTATTTAATTTATGCGTGCAACATATTTTGAAAAATTGGGAACTAGAATATAATATAAATGGGAGATAGAAATGCTGAGAGACTTTAACAACCTCAGATATACTGTCACTTTGGTGACTGGAAATGAAGATCATCTAAGGAATCTCTTTTTGAGGGTTAAAAGAGGACAAAAAGCTGGTCTGCTGGTCAATGTAATCAATCAATCAATCAGTCAATCAATCAACCAACAGGAAAAGCCAACCCAATGCAAATAAGCAGAAGAAGATGAAGTAGTTACAGAGTTTAACTTCCTAAGTATTCAGGATGGTGAATGTAACCATGAAATAAAGGCATCTGCTAATTAGGAAAAGAACTAAGACAGATCTCAACAACTATTAAAAATGCAGAGACATCACATTGATAAAGGTGTAGATTCTCCAGGTCATGATTCCCCCCACCCCACTTGTAACAAAAGGTTGTGAAAAATGCACCATCCATCCATGAATAAAAGTTGAATTGTGAATTCAATTGTGGTAAATTGTAGTGCTAAAGAAAATTGTTGAGAATTTTGAGCAGCAAGAATAAATCTTTCTGTAAAAAATGAAGGAAAACCAGGCTGCTCACTGGAATAATGAAGCCAGTTCTTAAAATAGTCTGGATGTGTAATGTAAAGGCAAGAGATATTCAAGTAAATCCTGGTCCTTGGAAAAAGGCAGTATAAAAAAGACTGCCAGTTACATGCACAGACACCCGCTTTCATACACACACAATGTTGGATATAAACTTAAGGTATTGCTATTATAAATTTTAACTCAAAGCAAGTCGCAGACCTTTCTAGCTAGAGAACTGAGACATGGAACTACTTTTTAAAGAATCCAGAGAAATGAATTGCCAGTTCAGGTGTGGTCCAAAAATTTCAGGTTCCAGTCGTAGCCATTCCATGGTTTATGCTTAATGTTATGTGTAATCCAGGGCATTATAGCTGATTCATCAACCATGGCTTAGTGAAGCAGCATAGCATAGCAGTGTTGTGGCTTGCCCAAGTCCCGCGCAGCTGCTCATGGATCCGGAAGACCAAGAACCGACCATGGGGTGGCAAGAGCAGTCTGTATCTCCGGCACCTGAGTCCGAGACTGAGGAGGACGCAGGGCCAGAGGACGATACTCAATCAGGGCCTTCTGCACCTCCCCAGCAGGAGTTAAGTGACTCCAGTGAAGAGGAGGAGCCTCTGATTGATGCTAGGGCACGCAGGGCAGCTAGCCGGCAAGAGTGGCTTTGTAGAAGGAGGTCTCCTCACAGGTAAACCTGCAGGCAGAGGGGCCAC
>QLTV01002545.1:670354-683614 GCA_003457575.1 Thermophis baileyi | reverse complement strand
CACACAGAGAGAGAGCGAAAGAGAGACAGAGAGAGAGAGAGAGAGAGAGAGAGAGAGAGAGAGAGAGAGAGAGAGAGAGAGAGAGAGAGGGAAAGGGACTTTCATCACATCTCTCAGGGATGTGTTAATTATATCTTTCTTTTATCAAGGTGTGTTGTTAAAGTCTGGACTTTCAGCCATAGAACGTTCTCTCTTGAAATTCCTCTTTAGAGCTATAATTTTAGAAATCCATTCAGATGCTTGCTTTCCTATTTTACGGCATTAATGGTGCTAATTATTGCTTTGTTCAGTCAATGGTACACAGACAAAAAAATCCTGGCATGTATTGCATGCCTTGGCGACAACCCAGGCTACTCAATCAGAATTAATTTACTCTTTCTGCATTAGATATAACAAGCCATAATTTTAGTATTAAAGTATTTAATAACTGTAAAATACACAGAATCAAGAATGTTTCCCCAAATTAAATTAATTATGGAGAACTATACTTTGGTGGATTTGTCCAAGCATAGAAGACAAAGGAGATGCAATTCCTAATCTGTAGGATTTCATAGATACAGATCCAATGAAATCTCTACAGGAAGGTTAATTAGCACTTGGTGTCAAATGTTGCTGGTAGAGTGTAGAACCACAAGAAGGTTTTGGATACGGGTGATAGAGAAATGTGAAAAAATAAATAATCCAAAGGAGTTATTCAAGATTTTATATTTACTTCTTAATCTCAACCAAACATCTCTGATGTGTTTGTACTTGCAGGGATTAGAGGAGAAGAAAGTGGGATGATAAGTGTCTATGGAGATTCTCAGTCATCCAGGTCATGGTTGTCCCAAAAGTGCTTTTTCAAAAGGCAACTGGACTTTCTTTGTTTTTCCTTGAAGATGTTTCACTTCTCATCCAAGAAGCTTCTTCAGAACTGCCTTTTGAAAAATCACCTTTGGAATTATAAGTCCTTCTTGTTTCATCTTTCATAGTGACCATTTGCTATCTTTAAGATAAAGAAGAGCAAAATTTACTGAATAATAAAGTAGTCAAAATAAAAATTGAAAATGGGAAAATGACTTGTGAATGAATCAGAGTGGAGTTACTTTTAAGTTCAAGTGAAGCCTTCTTACCTGTAGACTCTTCTTTTGTACGAGAAAGACTTTATATACCTGCTGGAATGATTTGCTCTCTTTTGGTATCTTAACTTAGAATAGAATAGAATTCTTTATTGGCCAAGTGTGATTGGACACACAAGGAATTTGTCTTTGGTGCATATGCTCTCAGTGTACATAAAAAGACAAGATACATTCATCAAAAATCATGAGGTACAACACTTAATGATTGTCATAGGGTACAAATAAACAATCAGGAAACAATCAATATTAATATAAATCTATAAATATAACTTCTCTCCTATGTCCTTCAAACTACCCCTCCAGCTGTTCAATTGTCACCTGAATGCTTTTCTTTTTTTCGTGTGAAACAACAAAACTGGGTGTTATTTTCTACAGGGCTCACCAACATTTCAAAGATAAACGAAGGCAGTCTAGAATATACTGTAGGAACTTATTTCCAGATAATTCATGTGAAGTTGCTATGGGCTATGACATGAGAAATGATGATGGAAAAAATGATTTATGGTTTTTAACAGAGACATTTTTGGACCAAACCTGGTGAAACATTTGTGTCAAAAAGAGGTCTCTTGAATTTCTGAGGGTATTTTACATTCCTACCAGGCTTCTGATGATGTAAACTCACCATAGAATGTGATGCTAAACATCAACCTATATGTTACAGAGAAAGAAAATCTCAGGTGTGCTATGACAGCCAATTGTTATGTGCTTGAATTTTAGCTGTGTTGCTCTGCATAGTTCCAAAGTTTCTTTTGAAAAAGCCTCAGAAGACTGATAAAAGTAAGAGACAAAACTTTAAATGAAAGTATAAGGAGAGTCGGTCTATGCAAACATTTTGGAGAGATGTTCCTTGAACATCCTCTCAGAAGTCCAAAATTTTTCAAGGTCATATAGGAATGGTTTGCATAGCCCTAAATATGTATATCTGTATTCTGATTGGGTGAATTATTTGTCAGAAATGCTTGAAAAAAAGCTGGCACTAAAACCATGCAATGTTCCGATGATTGTCAGTCTATTTTTATTCTTCTTCAAGCACTCGCTCATAAAATACTTAGTCTCTCTCTTACAAAAAACAGTATACATTGGAAGACTCCCAGAGTGATGCCTGTAACAATCCAATGGCATCTGAGCAACCAGCAATGAAATTTAAATAAGTTAAAATGGTCAACTTCTCTTTAGATAAGCAAATCTCATGAATGTTCAGCTAAGAATTGTAACACCTTACGAGACCACAATGCTAACATTCTGGCTGATATTTGTTTGTTCAGATAATTGGCACTTGCCTTACTGACTACTAATGTACCTCCAAGGCAGGAGTGACTGTAATTATGAATAATAGAAGTTCATTCAGATCCCAAGAATACCTGCAATACACAATGCACAGTCAAGAGTCAGTTTGGTTTAGTGGTTAAGGCGCCAGGCTAGAAAGCAAGAGATCATCAGTTCAAGTCCTGCCTTAGGGTCAAAATCACCCAAGGATAGCTTTTAATCCAGGATTGTTCCAATCTACAGCAGACTAACACTAATAGTTTTTCCCAACTAATGAAGGAACTTGGGCTTTGAGTGGCATGTCAAGGACTGCTCTCTGAGGAAGTAGTGGAGTGGGGTGACTATTTAAATTGATTTACATTTTAATAAAATTAATATGACTATCCTCCACCCAGGCATTTCATAGTTTCCCATTTCTTTCATATTGATTATGATTTGGGAGCAATTTTTGTTTACCTCTGGGGGCCAAAATGTTTTCCAAGGGCCACAGAGCCTCTATTACTCATAGGCTGAAGGAGCCTTCCTGACTTTTCAACTGCTATTGAATTCATCTTCAGCTATCTGTGCAAGGTGAGGTTATTTCTGATATGGGAAGGTGAATTCAAGTACTTTGGAAGAGCAATGTACGTGTCCTTTGATGACTGTAATAGAATAAGGCAAGGAAGGGCAATGGAATAAAATTAGGAAGCTTATTAGCTTGCCAGCTTCAGGGAAATTCTCTACTCCAGATGGACCTTGACAGAGTTCTATCAAATTTTCATAGATGCAATTAGTTTACTCCATTTAGAGACATTCAATTAGAGGTTTCCAATTAAGTTGCAACCCCCATCATTAAAACATTATTAACCCTCCCAAACTTTTACAAGCTTCCTGAAAAATGTGCATAGCAGGAATGTTGAACACATTTGTTTCTTTAAAGTGAAAGCCTTTTCCTTAAAATCAAGCTCACTTACTGAAGGAGCACTGATCTAACCTCTGTTGCAATATTTGTGGTAGGGGCCCATTGGATACTTGTGATGGTAGCTTTTAGCAAACTGGTTTTAATTTTTGTAGCAATATGACTTAATGAGCAAGAGCCATGTGCAAAAAATGTATGTGGTTTTAAATAAGAACAATTTTAGGATTCTCCTCAAGGATGACGGTGGAGGCAGGACTTTCAACAGATACATCTTATGCACCAATGGTGCCCATTCCAGCACTGGGAGTCCTTGGTCATGGTGACTTATGTCACGGTCACTTCCTAGTTAGATAATTGCAATGCACGCTACACGGGGCTGCCATGAAAACCACCTGGAAATTACCTGAGTGTGGCAACTCATCCAGTGCCAGGCATTGTTTGCCCATGTTACATCCTGAGCGGCCTTCCAGTTACTTTCTGGATGCAATTCAAGGTGATGGTTATTATGTCTAAAGACCTCCATGGCATGAGACCAAGTTATTTGCGGAACCATTTCTCCTTGAGGGTATCTGCCCACATTATCAGGGTAAATAGGGTGGACACCATAGGTTCCATCTCTGAAATGATACCATTGAATTGAAACAAGGAAGCTTATCTTTTCTTTAGTAGCCCTTGTCTGATGGAACACCCTTCCCCAAGACCATGCAGGTTCTCACCTCTTTATCCTTCCAAAAACTGTGAAGTTTTCTCCTAGGCACTGGGAGAGGGTGAGGTTGGAGCCCAAGTACTGTATGGTTTGATAGACCGGAGATTGTGGTCATATTTTCTTGGCTTTGTTTTTATTATTATTATGGAACACCCAAATTATGTTTTTACAAGGGTTAAAAAAAAAGAATTAGAAATGGCCACACTGGATCTTATCAACATTCCTTTTAGACCATCATTCTCTTCCTAAAGTAGCTAAATAATTCCTCATATCAGGAGTGGAAAGCCTTTCTCTGTATTTAGAGAATTATAGCTTTTAATAGTTCTAGCTAGGATCTATAGTTCAACAGCATTTACACTTAAAAAAATAACTGTCTGGAAGATCAGAATTCCCCAATTGCTGTTTTAAGATATGAGCTCAATAATATCTCATTTGCATGTCTCATCAACTAATAATGAAACACACACGGTCTCCAGGAATGATACAGCATCTTAAGTAGGTGTCATTTATAATAATCTTCTCCAAAATATGTTTAATTTTCCTTTGAAACAACCAAGTTGGCCACCATCACAATATTTTGAATTTTAGTGTAACAATTGGTCTCCAGACTAGTAAAGACTTTGGAGATCTTTATGTAAAGATTTCCCATTATCCCAGTAAAGAGAACTGCCTTTTTTCTAAGCACGGGAATGTTGTTAGGCATAAAAAATTTTAAAAAATCAAGGGTGGACTTGGAGACAATCAAAGCAGGAGTCATGAGGTACCACTATTCTTGCCTATTGTTGGTAATTCATGAATTTCATTCATGTTTACAAAAATGGTAAACTTTTGTAAGTATTGTTTTTGTTAGACATTATCAACATCCTTAGATGATTTATAAAACTTTGATAATGCTGATTAAAATCAAGATATCAATCACAGGTAAAGTGATAATATAAATAATTCACTGTGCAGGGTCTTTTATTTTTTTACACTATGGCAAATAGTATAACCTTTTAAGAAATTATCAAGAAAGCGTTTATGCATGCAGAGGGGTCCATATGGGATTTCCAGGTGAACAGATTATTTGGAGACTTGAATAGGTATATCAATATTTAGAGCTAGGATGCTTGAGGAGCTTCCAAACAAGATGTTATGGATGTGTATCAAATCAGAGTCAATAAATAAAATGGAACAATTTATTTCCAATGATGGCTGGCTAACATCAAAAACATCTAATGAAATTTATTTTGCCACCTCCCCCCCCCCCGATTCAACAGCATGAAACACTAAACTGGTTTAAAAGTTCCCAAGCCCATCATTTTGACTTTCTCTCAGACAATCAAATAGAATGATTCCAGTTCAGAGGCCAAGGGAGAGATTGTCTCATCCGTCATGAGTACCTTCTCCAAAAGATCTCTCAAGGAATGTTCATTGGTTGGAACCTGGCAAAATTTGTGTCATGGGAGGAGGGAAAACACTATCTTCACACTGAACTAGAAAGTTATATCAAAGCCAACATAAGATATATGGAGAGAGATGTGAAGGACATGACAAGAGTGGCATCTAAATTTATGGCTGGGGAAGATACAAGCAAATTCCTATGGAGATATTGTTTAAAGACTGTTAATGGGGTATTTTAGTGTTGTGACTATTGGGTTATGAAGAGAAGTCCTATGCTCTGTTGCTTTTATTTCCTTTGAAAAGACATATTTGTTCTTCAATGCATATTTTGTTGTGCACCCTACCCTTCGTCTTTACCATCATTCACATCCAAAGATCTCCATTCTTTCTCTTCTTCTTGCTGTGTATACTTGAGTTGTCTTCTAGACAACTTCTCTCTGTGGTATGGCTGTGCTTACCAGTGTCCATGGAATGCGTGCAGGGGTGGGTTCCGGATTTTCCTACTGCCGGTTCGCTCAGGGATGCGCCACACGGGCGGGTCAGGGGTGTGTGCACTTTGCACACGCGCACATGCGCAGTACAAAAAAAAGCTTCTGCGCATGCGCAGAAGCAAAAAACAAGATGGCGCCGCCTATGGTGCCGCCGAGAGAACCAGCTCGGGGGCGTGGCAGGCCTGGGTCACTGCCGGTTCTAGCGACCCAGGCCACCACATTACTAACGGTTCTATAGAGCCGGTCCGAACTGGCAGGAACCCACCTCTGAATGCGTGCATGTATTTGTCAAAGTAAGCAAGTATATGGAAGCAGCATAGTAACACAAGACCTGTACATAAGGAATGGTACCTGTATCATAATGTATCTTCTGCCATCTTACCCAGATGGTCCCCATCTCCATTTTCCTCCTGCCCAACTCCATCCCCCATGGATGTCACTGGCAATTTGAAAAGGATTCAGAAGAAGTATTTTGGATCTAGCATGAATATATCCCTTCCTTTTTATTCATTCAGGATAACTTTGTTTGGGGTTCTGTGTGAGCATAAACAGAAGTTGAGTCTGCATTAACCAAATCAACTCTTTCAAGAAGTAACAGCAACTTTTTTTTTTTCATTTTTGCATGGAACACTGAAAAGAGATGGACTCCTTTAATGATAGCAAAAAGGAACTATGTTCACTTGATGCCATTTTTCTCAAGCCCTTCAAATCTGTCTCCATATTTTTTCTGTTGATTTTGGAATAACCTCCTAGTCTTCCCAACCCACCTCCCCTTCCCCTACAACACGGGTGTCAAACTCGTGATGTCACATTTTCATCATGTGACGTATCGCGACTTTCCCCCCTTCGCTAAACCGGGGGTGGCCGTGGCCAGCGCGTGACGCATCCGGCCTGTGGGCCGCGAGTTTGACACCCCTGCCTTACAATATTAGCGGTGCTATCTGGAAAATCTGAAATATGCTTCCCACATTTCAGAGATCCAACTGAGAGTGGATCCTGGATCGCAATTCCCTTTGCAAGTAATCCTAAACAGGTATATCTCCGGAAAAACCATTGAAATAGAGTAATTTTGGAACAAGGATCTGAGAGACTCATGCTCAGATCTGCTTTCAGCCCAGAAAGCTACCAGTGGACAAATCATTGTCTCTTACCTCAACCTACTTTTTATAGCTCTTTTGGAGTTAGAATTGGAGGAGGAAATAGAATGTATGCAGTCCTGATTCCTTGAAGGAAAGGCAGAATATAGATCTAATAAATAAAGCAAGAATAAGTAAATATTTAATATGCTTTTTCTGTTGTAGGGTGCCAAAGGACATTGTTCTGTTTTGGAATGATGATATGACTTCTTTGTTTTCTTTGACTTATGAAAATTAAGGGCACTTGGCTAATTCCTCAGCTATTCCATAATTTATTTGCAAGAATTGGGTATGTGTAGTTTAATGAAAAGAAGGACTAGGGTGACATGGTAGCAGTGGTCCAATATCTAAGGGGTTGCCACAAAGATGTGGAGGTCAACCTATTCTCCAAAGCACCTGAAGGCAGGACAAGGAGCAATGGAAACTAATCAAGGAGAGAACCAACCTGGAACCAAGGAGAAATTTCCTGACAGAACACTTAATCAGTGGAATGACTTGGCTCCAGAAATTGTGGATACTCCAACACTTTAAGAAGAAATTGGACAACCATTTGTCTGAAATGTATGGGGCTTCCTGCTTGAGCAGGGGGTTAGACTAGAAGACCTCCAAGGTCCCTTCCAACTCAGTTATTCTGTTATGTTCTAGTGGGCACAAAGGAAGGGAGGGGGCTTCTAGTGACATCTTCTAACCACCAGAAGCTACTTTGGCAGACCTAATACCTTCCTCTTTCTCTCTTTTGTAGATTATAATTTTAATCTCATTTCCCTTTTTATTTCAGTCTAAAATAACATAAATAAGAATTAATTTCACTAATAAAAATGAAACACGGGTAACATCAAAATACTGAAAAGGTACTACCAGCACAATAATACTGATTAAAACACTAAGAGTACTATGCAAATACTCTTTACGTAGGTATTATTAATGTTAAAGTAATGGAAATAGAATAGTCACGTTTAAACAATTTTTATAATAGTGAAATGAATAAAATTAAACTGTCACTATATGATCGCATTAAAAAGTAAGAACAGAACTTATTCTCTCTCTCTCTCCCTCCNCCCCCCTCTCTCTCTCGTGTGTATACACCCATAAACATTTATAGGTTCTACCCAAGGATTTATAGATACATAGGTACAGGAAACCAATGCATGCAAAGCTGAGTTCCAATACATACAACTATTTCTTTTTTTGGAGGCCCTCAACTGGAAAATTTTCTACTATTGCCTCCTTCTTAAGTCTGAAGGAGAGTAACTGGCTCAAAATCACTCAACTGGCTTTGTCCCTAAGGTGGGACAGACTCATAGTATCCTATTTACTAGCTTGGTGCCTTCATCTACTGCACCAAATTGGCTCTCAGCATTATACATCAGAGGACACATTTTAGCTCAATATGTTGTCTGAATGAATATGTTGGTTAACTAACATTCCAACTTTTGTGGAAAATTCAGAAGTACAGAGCACAAGACTGAGGAGAAGAACCATATTTATTGCTACGGTTGTTGGATACCTGCTTGACAAGAAAGAGAAAGCAAAAAATTGTTATAGAAATTGGGGACTACAAACAGGAAATCCTAGAGATTGAATGTGCCTGCCCAAACTAAGCAGATCCGTGTCCATGCACTGAAGAGGGTTTTTTTTCTTCTTCTATTTTTAGGCAAAGCAGCCTTTTCACAAGGACTGCTGAGTTGGGGAAGTCCATTGTGAAGGAGATGGAATGTGAGCAGAGGTGGTATTCAGCCGGTTCTATCCGGTTCGGGCGAACCGGTAGTGCTGACTGCGGGTGCGGGTGCGGGTGGGCCCACCCACCTACCCGGATGTAATCACGTCCCATTTATCCACATTTTCGAGGCTGTGCACATGCGCAGAAGGCTGTGTGCATGCGTGGACGGGGCGCGTGCACTCACATTTGCGAACCGGTAGGGAAGATAAGTAAATACCACCCCTGAATGAGAGGTCATTAAGTTGATGAAGAATGAATGGTTGGAGTTTCTTCAGGTTGCAATTCCCTTATTAGGGCCGTCGTTGGATGGACTGTGAACTGGTAAGGAGACTTCTATTCTTTGGTTTAGACGGGATGTAAGAGGCTTTGGAGACAGGAAAGGTCCATTTGGATTTGGCAGGATTAGGCAAAGAGATGAGCTGGCTTTGATCCTCGTAGCATCTAAGAGACAGGGAGAAAAAGGATGCAGACTTTTTATTTGCTACATTTTTTTCCCCACCAACTACCATAATTCTACTTAAATGATTAAAAGAGCAGCTCATGTTTTATGGTAACAGAGGGTTGAAACTCCCAAAGGATTTCAATTCCTAAACCTAATAGAATCTAATCAAATACAGAATGACAACTTAGGGGCATGGTAATTTCTTCTTAGGTTGGTGGGTTTTTGTTTTGTTTTTGCTTCCCCCCCTTTTGGAATGATGTTTCTGTGGAAATAGCTGTTTTATCTTCATGCTAATTAAAAAAAGAAGCTTGGAAAGAAGCATTTGTTAAAACCAGTTCTCAAGGGGATGGAGGGAAGAACTGTGCATGCTCTGAATTTTAAATAAAGTGAAAAATAATTATTTGAAATACGTGATGGGCGAGAGATATTTGGAGTGGGAGTGGGGCTGTTAATGCAGATCAAACTAAATATTTGGAAGGTACATTGAGATTGTGATGTTCAGTTCAAAGACCAGTTTAATTTGGTGATACACTGTTACTATTCCTTCTTTTTAATGCTCCTTGAATTACTCTATTTCCCCCCCAAATATCTTCAGCTTTAGAAATATACATTGGTTGAAACGCAGTCTATAATTTTCCCTATTAATTTGTTTGTTAAACATTATTACTTTTTTTCCATCAATAATGAAGCTGGAATGGTGCAAAAATGATCACTTCAAATTACTTTTAATATCAGTACAAGACTTCAAGTGCCCACACATATGGAGCCAAAACAGTACATCTCACATAAGAGGAAGCATCAGTTGACAAGGTGGTTCATAGAACTCTTAAAAATCTTTGCAGAAAAACAGTGTAGGTTGTTATAAAACATCTAAAAATGGAGTAGAGAAAAGAAGACATATATATTAGCAATAACATTAGCCGGAAGCCTGCAATTAACTACTGTATATAGTAAGTTTCTTTGTTCATTAATGTGTTTAAATATTGACAAGGTGGTTTCTTGGTGCTCTCTGAGCTTGGTTGTTTTCTTGCAGATATTTCATTACCCAAGCTAGGTAACATCATCAGTGTTGATGTTACCTAGCTTGGGTAATGAAGAATCTGCAAGAAAACAACCAGAGAGGACAAGAATTCCTAAGGTTCTGAGATGCCATAGTCCAGATGGAACATCGACCTGGCCATGTGGCCAAACCACTGCCATTTTGGCAAGAATGTTGTTAGAGAATTTTTCTTTTTTTCTCTGTTGTAGAAAAATAAATCAGAAGCTCTCACAGTTGACTGCATTTGCTGAATCAAATAACTTCTTTATAATCTTATCAAAATATTTACAATACCATACATTCTTCTTTACAGCAACACATCATAATGAAGTCTTCACACAGAGAGATACAGAGACAGACCTGAGACTGGAAAACATGTCCAGCTTCTTGCTTAATTCCTTTTGCACAGACTCAGTAGCACTTTACTCACATTGGCTGACTGAGTTATCACATGACTCTTCCTGCTCATGAATATCCCAACAAATGTGCTAAGCTGACTTCAGGAACATCTGGGAGCAGCACAGCGAGCAAGCAGCTTAGGGTGCAAAATTGGCCTACAGCTGAACTTATGAACTCGCATGCAAAAGATTTGGGCACAAGGTTCTGCCAACTACCACTGTGAATAAAGACCTACCCATAAAAACCAATAATGAAATTAAAGAATTTAATATAGTAAAGTTAAAAGCTCCTATTTCAGTTCTTACTGTATTTCCCTGAAAATAAAACCAGGTCTTATATTAATTTTTGCTCCAAAAGATGCATTATTTTCCAGTTAGGTCTTATTTTTGGGGAAATACTGTACAAAATGTGTCTGTCTGGCTGATGATCCTAATTGGGGATTATTTTGGGGGTAGGGCTTATATTACGAGCATCCTGAGAAATCATGCTAGGACTTATTTTCCGGTTGGGTCTTATTTTCGGGGAAACACGTTACTGAGGCAAAATCCATAGCTGATGGATTGGTAGTTATTCTCAGTGCAGGTTGGAAGGGGCTGTGTCTCTTTATTTGTTTTTATTTTAATATCTACATGGTAATTTTCTGAAATGCTCATGATGGGCTTGCATCATAATTCATGTTAAATATGGGCAAGTAACCAACAATTTTGCAGTGCTGCTCAGAAATAGTTTTAGGTTTCTAAAGAAGATTGAGAAATGGACTAAATCTACAACTTATCTGTGATGTCATTGATCACAAAGCCTTCCACTATTGCTTGGCGTAAATTTGCAATTTAGTCCATTCATTTCAGGGTGGAAAGTAATGTCCAGTGCAAGAAACAGAGTAATTTGCAATATAGCACACTTTTAATATTGTGGGTCAGGATTGAAGTAGAAGTTAATTTAGACCTACGGTGAAAAATATCAGATTGTTCCCCAAGCCAAATAAAACACTACACTGCTTGCAGAAATCTCATGCTTCACTGACTTACATTCAGACTGACTGACCTTTTATTTTGTCAATTACTTAAGGAAAGAATGAAAAATATGCATGAGATAAACCTCAGTTTAGAGCAGGGGGATTTGTGTCTGATTGACATATATCCTTATTTGTCCCAAGGCAACTGAATACAACAGACTAAACATTTAAACTACTCTGCAGTTGTGTTGACATATATATTAACCTTTAAAAAAAAGGATATTTGTCTATCTTATAGGTAGATTCATAGGCTGCACTAAGCCAGAAATGAAGGTTTGTATCCCACAAATATTCAATTTATAGACAGTAACCATAATGAAAGAACCTTTAATGCAGGCCTGTCAAACTGGCGGCCTGCGGGCCGGATGCGTCATGTGCAGGCCACGCCCACCCCAGTTCCGCAAAGGCAAAAAACGTCATGATACGTGACGATATGTCACGTGACGTGATCGAGTTTGACACCCGTGCTTTAATGCAATGTTCCCAACCGTGGCCATTTTTATATGAATGGACTTCATTTCCTATGATTCCTCAGCCAGCATGGGAATGGCTGTGGGATTCTGGGAGTTGAAGTCCACCACTCATTTTTAAATGGTCAGGGTTGGGAAACACTGCTTTAATGGTACAGAATGAATGACTAGCACATAATGATGTCACCTGTTCCTGAGTTTTGATCATTGTAGCATCAGAACAACAAGGGGCTAAAAGGTCATGGAGTGAGGTGGGCTAGAGAAGAAAGTAACTCTGAAAGCATACATTTTTTGCCCTGTTAATATTTTTATATGTTGTATTTATTTCACTAAAACAAACTTTTAAAAACCCATATTCCACATATACTGATATAATAGAGAATTCCAGCTTTTAAAAATAAAAATAAGTGTCTTGAATCAGTTAACCTTCTTGAAGACTACAGTTTTTTTATAATTAATAAGAAAATGACTTTCAATAAAACAAATGAAGAAACTAACACACGTTAGAAATAATAGAAAGAGAAAAGAAAAGACAAAAACATTAAAATAGAATATTTTAATTTATTTTATTCTACTTTTCCCAATGCAAATTATCATATAATATATAATATAATATAGTAATTACATCTTAGTGAATTGGGCCCATTGAAGTGCAGATGGAGGTTTTGCACAGTCTCTAGTTGGGCCACGCCTGGGAAACTGCAAGATTTGACCTTTTCCAGGGTCCTAATGTGAAGAATCAATGAATTCCAGAATGCTGGAGAAGAAAGGAGCTGTACACACATCCGATGAAGGAAGAATGCCTGTCTCATTTATTTCTTTATTAGATTTATATTCTATGTTTCTTCTAGTACTTAAGATACATACATAGCATTATCTTCCCACAACAAGCTTACCCAGTAAGATTCCATGATGGAGGGTGACCCTGAGTGTCCTTGGTCTAAGCCACTATTTAACTATAACATATTTAACTACTGTATAACGTATTTAACATATTTAACTATAACATAGTTATAGTTAATGCAGCCTGCTGAGAAGGAGGAATGACTCTTGCCATTTTAAATTGCCACCTGTGTGTTTGTGTGTGTGTGTGTATGTGTGTGTGTGTGTGAGAGAGAGAGAGAGAGAGAGGGAGGGAGGGAGGGGGAGAGGGAGAGGGAGAGGGAGAGGGAGAGGG
>QLTV01002545.1:650961-662702 GCA_003457575.1 Thermophis baileyi | reverse complement strand
TTCATTTTGTTAGATAGGGCCCAGTGTTCAAGTCTGTCAAGATCCATCTGGATCTTGCGCCTGTCTTCTAGCAATAGCAATAGCACTTAGACTTATATACCGCTTCATAGTGCTTTACAGCCCTCTCTAAGCGGTTTACAGAGTTAGCATATTGCCCCCAACACTCTGGGTCCTCATTTTACCCACCTCAGAAGGATGGAAGGCTGAGTCAACCTTGAGCCGGTGAGATTTGAACCGCCGAACTGCAGCTAGCAGTCAGCTGAAGTAGCCTGCAGTGCTGCACTCTAACCACTGCGCCACCTCGGCTCTAGAGTGTTAGCTATTCCTGCCAGCTTAGTATCATCTGCAAATTTGGTTAGTTCCCCTTCTATTCCCTCATCTAGCATCCAAACCTTGTCCTAACAAATTCTAAATTTTCTATTGTTTGCAATCTGTAGATGGAAAGTCACACTACTAAGCTTTAGAATTTAATATATTTCAGCAGATGCCTGCACTGTAGCTGTTTTCCCCCCATCCTAATTTATGAATTCAAACAATAAGCACCCAAACAATTGGTAACACATTAGTACGGTCATTCATTATGTTCTGAAATTGTAGTTTTGCATCCTGGTAAATCTGCCCAAAATGCCTTTTTATTTATACCACACAATGCTATAAACATGTTTGGTGACTAAAACAACATGGTAGAGTTTAAGTTGTAAACAATAAAAATCCACTTGGATGTTTTAAAAAGAGAGTATAGGAAGAAGCATTGAAAGTATCAACAATTGCTTAGGCACCAAACTAAGAAAGAGTGTCACTTTGTGTTCAAGAAAAAAAATGTGATAGCCTACTGGATTACTACAGAGAACTGCAATTTAATTTATGATGAGGTTGAGTTGGGCAAATAAGTGGATTTGGCAGTAGTGTTAAAGACTGATTTAATAGTCCTAGTAAAGTAATGGAAACTGCAGGTAAATAGCCAATAAGACCAGTTGGTAATATGGTACCCACAGTTTAAGCCATGGCTGAATGTTGATTCAAACGTCAGCTTCCTCATTCTACTCTGCTCTGATGCCAAATGTCTTGCAGGTTAATTTGTATATATAATTGCCCAGTAAAAAATAGTGCCAATTTTGTTTGTTTGTTTAAACAAGCATACTATCTCTGGGTTGTAAAAATCTAGACTCCCATGAAGAGTTGGAAGTTTTGAATCTCTAGTGAACTCTTGGTATTTTCACAGCTCAAAAACGGGTATGCCTAATTTAAACTGACTGTCATAATGAATGCTTTTCTAATTTCTGTCCAATTTTCATCTTTGATTTGCATTCTCTGATTAAGACTGAAATCTCATCTATATTTACTAGAGGGTAAATTAACAGAGAGCAACTGTGAGTTGTACTGTAAGCTCTTAAATAAATGTTGAATATGTTAAACGTATGGCTCCATTATCTGTAAGTGATATGACTTTGATAATTTGTCAAGTCCTTTGAACATTTCACTCAATCATTCCATATTTTATGAATTCTCCAAGCTTTTCTTTCACGGATGCAGCCCAACTCAGAAGAAGCTGCAAGAAGTAAATTTTCAGTTCTTGTTTAGTTATGCTATCCAGAGGTTGAAAAATGTAAGATCCCAGAAAGGCAACATAGTGTTGATAAAAGCTCCAAACAATTGCATTGCACAGTAAAATATTCAGCTTGTAATCTGGATTACTGGATCATTTTTCACTTCCTGACATTGTATTGTACAACTTTTTTTTCTCTTATTGGATCCAGTCAGACGCAAATTTGTATGGTTCTATTCTGTTCCGTTTCCATGGGAAAGAGGTTTATATACCAACAGAAGTGAATATATGTAGCACAAGGTTGAATTATGGAATTTTTGGTGCTCTCTGAACTTGGTTGTTTTTGTGCAGACATTTTATTACTGGGCTAGGTATCGTCTTCAGTGCTGGAAGGGAAGAGGGTTTACTCTCTGTTTATATATAGTAGTTTGCCCTGTCAGTATTGGTGAGGGTGATGTTTTTGTATTGGTAGTTTGTTATGTATTGAATATATATGGTTGTGTTAAGCCCTGCTAAAGTGAACCTAACCTTTAGATGACCCCAGTGGTGGCTTTCAATTTTTTTTACTACCGGTTCTGTGGGCGTGGCTTGGTGGGCATGGCGTGGCTTGATGGGCGTGGCAGGGGAAGGTTACTGCAAAATCTCCATTCCCTCCCCACTCCAGGGGAAGGTTACTGCAAAACCCCCATTTCCTCCCGATCAGCTGGGACTCGGGAGGCAGAGAATAAATGTGGGCGGGGCCAGTCAGAGGTGGTATTTACCGGTTCTCCAAACTACTCAAAATTTCCACTACCGGTTCTCCAGAACCGGTCAGAATCTGCTGAAACCCACCTCTGGATGACCCTAACTGTTACCTCCAACTGTTTTGTGCTAAAATGAACCTAACCTTTAGATGACCCTAACTGTTAACTCCAACTGTCATATTATTTTTACTGAACTTTACCTTGAGTACTTGGTAGAATAAAGATACTATTGTATTTCAGGGGTTCTAACTTACCTCGCTGCCGGTTTGCCTCCTCCTGCGCTGCATGGCCATGCCTCATGGGCACGCGCGCGCATGCGTAGTGCTGAAAAAGCCAAAAAAAATCCCCCCCCCAAAAGGCAAAAACAAGATGGTGGCACATGCCCAGTGCTAGCAACTTGGCTTCTGCGCATGCATGCGCAGAAGAAGAAAAAATAAAAAAAATTCCAAAAAAATAATCCCCCCCAAAAAAAGATGGTGGCGTCCACGGACCGGCACCGACCGAACCGGCTCCATGATGTCACCAGCGGGTTGCTACTGGTTTGGGCGAACCGGTCTGAACCAGGAGGAACCCACCTCTGTTGTATTTCCATATAACTATGTGGAATAGTGTAATTTTGCATAGAATTGCACAACCATTTCCATACCACTAAACATGTATTAAAAAAAATCTGAAAACTGCATTCACCTTTGAATGGCAACATCCTGAGATACTACTGTACACACATCTTAGCTTAAAAGTGATAATCTGAGTTTTTTGTTTTGCACTTTTTCTGTACCATCTCATAAATTTGATATAAGATGTACATGGATAATTTATTCCTGTTACAAAAATGACGAATTTGCATTGATGGATTTTTATCCACAGTCATAAAAACCACTTTGTTTCAGATCAGCTGTTTTTGAAGATACGACCCATCTTTCTCCAACCCAAAATAACAAAACAAATTTAATAAACAAAATAAATTTAATAAATAAAACAGATATGGATGAGTGTGGCAGGTGAGTTGAGAAGTTATTGCTTGTTTTATTTTCTTTTGTTTTTGGTTTAACTAATAAAGCCTTTTGACATGGATGGATGGATTGTATGTGCCATCAAATCAATGTTGACTCTTACCATCCACCTGGATATATTTTCTCCATCATCATCTGTCCCTGACCTGGTCCTTCAGATCTTCCAGTGATGAACATCATCACTTTACAACCATCTTGCTGATGGTTGTCATCTTTTTCTCTTTCCTTCCATCTTTCCCAATATTAAATTCTTCTCTAGAGGGCTTGGTCTTTACATAATGTATATGAAGTATGATCATTTGAAGTCGAAATATGCCAACCTGACATATTTTGAGGGTCAAAGGACAACATGTAGAGTGATCATGCAAAGTGAATGGTGTCCATCACATTTATTCACTTGTCAAATTGATAAGACTTCTCAATTCATAAAAACACTGGACAGTGGTTGGGATTATTTCTTCATTGAATCGATCATTGAAGCTGAGGATAATTTTGGAGTTGATTTCTTTTTTTCTTTAAAAAAAAATCCGTATTCCACAGTTATTGTGTGTTGCTATCTTTAAAAGATATACAGTAACACCCTTAGTCACTGAAGGAGCCCCCGAGGCCTTTACAAAAAGGGGTTTTAAAAGCCCATATGCTTGGATTCCATTTCTATGTTAAGGTAATAGTTTGACACAATTTATCAACTGATGTATATTTTTACTGATTTTCTGAGGATTTTAATTTGGACTAAATTTCACAATTGTCTCCTGCTGATGCCTGAATTCTTTTGTAGGCCATAATCTCTTCTTATAGAGTTGTTTGTTTATCATATAGCCCAACTCAAATATAATATTAATGTATGTAATGAGTATATGTTATGAATATTCCATCATGATACTTCTGGTTCCAAGTGAAGTATAGGGCTATTCACTAGCTAAAATTAATATTTCAGAAGATTACTCAGTTGCCCTGTAGTGAGGTTCAGAATGCATTATGTTACAGTGCCATAGAAGAGAACTTCCTTTCTCTTCCCTTAATTCCTGCAGGGTATAATTTCTCAAATATGTGTGGAACAGGGAAGAATACTGATGTTCATACTGAAGACATAGTTAGAAAAACATGTCCTTAAAGTAAAAGAACATGTGAACATTGCACACTGAAAGAATGTTGGAAAACATCACATGACAAAAAACAGACTGGCAGCATCACTGATGCCACTGAGTGTAACTTTGAACATATCTGATGTGCAATTTATTAGGAGCCATGTGCACTGAACAGGTTTGGTTGTAGGATGTAGACTTGATTATCCTGCCAAAGTTTTGATTTATTTTCATTAATATTGTATTTCTGGATGTCCTTTGTTGCCCATTCTTTTCCCTTCCAGGGCTGATTTTCTTAAATGGTGGCAGAGATGGGTTCCTGCCGGTTCAGACCGGCTCTATAGAACCGGTAGCAGGAATTTTCCCCTGCTCGCTGAAACGGCAGCGATGGCCGGCTGGACATGCCCCCAAACCAGCTCTCTCGGCGGCGCCGTAGATGCCACCATCTTGTTTTTTGTTTCTGCGCACACGCAGAAGCTGTTTTTTGCTTCTGCGTATGCGCAGAAGCTTGGTTTTTAGCACTGCGCCTGTGTGTGCTCGCGTGGCACGTGAGGAAGCAAACCGGCAGCGAGGTAAATTAGAACCCACCCCTGGATGGTGGATGAGAAATAATGGCAGACTGAGATTTTCTTTAAGCTGCCACCTTCCTGGCCTATTGTTCTGGCTAATTCCATGCCTCCTGAAGGATCACCAGAGTGAAGTACTAGGACCAGGTGTTGAGCTTTGCAAGGCAGCAATCTTTTCATTTTTAAAAAATTCTCTTTCAGGTTACCTTAAAGGAGCCACTAAGATTAATACAGTTTTCCATAGCAGATGTTAGGTCCAGATGTCCATTATGCCAGAGTGAGGCATAATGAGGGAAATGGCTGGTGGTTATTTTCCTCACAATATTGTACACCGAGGACCTTTCAAAACATAGTTTTTTAGTGACTGAATTGGGATAAAAGTAAGATTACTAACCCAAAGAAACAATAATTATTGTTGGACGAGCCTGTGAATTTTTGTTTAAAAAATTGTTTGTTTATTTTACCTGGCATTTTTCGCAAAACAACTCTGAAGACAGAAAACAGCAAACCAGTTGGATGTTTGTTATTTATATGTTACTATGAGCTTTCTGTTTTTGAAAGAGAGTCAGCAGTGAAGGAAAAATATAGGGGAACCCAGTTTCTAGTCCTCCCTTAGATACAGAAGGCAGCTGGATGATCTTAGGCCAAGGAGTCCCTCTCAAGCCAAATCTGTGTCAAGTATCACAAGCTTGTTGAGAAACAAAAACCCCTGTTTCTTCATATATTGTGAACTTTTGCTATAAGAATAAAGCAAGTGCAGTGCAAAATAAGTGGACCCTGCAACTAAGAAGGACTAGTGCTAAGAAAACTTGATTTTATTTAATTGTTTTTTGTTTGATTTTGTATTCTGGATGATATTTAACAGAGATTAAACAGAGAGCTGTATGCAGCGAAATTTCATTTTAATATATGCCAATTAGTGTACATTCAAAGTGACAATAAAGTTATTTTAAGTCTAAGTCAGGGGTGTCAAACTCAAGGCCCAGGGGCTGGATCTGGCCCACGGGGTGCTTAGATCTGGCATGCGGGGCTGCCCTGGAAACAGCGAAGGACTGGCCTAAGCTGCCTCTGCCAGCGAAAATGAAGCTCGGGGGGGAGGGGGGGCAGAGGGCTGCAGCCTGCAGGAGGCTGTTGCGGCCAATAATAGGGCCCAGGAGGGCTGTGTGCACCCCCCCCAGCTCCATTTTTGCTGGCAGAGGGCTGCAGGAGGCCGTGGCAGCTGAAAACAGAGCTCAGGAGCCTGTTTTCGCTGGCAGAGCACTCAGGCCACCACAGGTGTCCCCCAACACGAGTGACATCAAGCAGGCCATGCCCACCCTGACCACGCCCACCCTGGCCTCTCGAGGTCAAACACAACTTTGATGTGGCCCTCAATGAAATTGAGTTTGACACCCCTGGTCTAAGTCTAAGATTAAACGTTCCTCTTTCCATTGCTGAATTCCCATTCTTATGTTTGAATCATGGATTGCAATAAAGATGGTATATCTTTATCTTTATCTTTTCCTCACACAAAAATATAGGCCTGGAGGTTTTTCAGAATACCATCTGAAAGAAAACAAAATAGATTCAGACTTGGAGAAGAAAGGCAAACTGGCTTGGCTCCTGTGTGCTAAATGTAAGTGTTACATTAGAAAGTGGAGTCCTTCACGCTAGAAGGTTTAATAACTGCTAATTATCCCAAATGAAACGGCAATGAAAAGACAACTATCAAATTTAGTAATAGCTCCAGGTACCTCTGGTAATCAAATAGTGGATTTTTTTTAAATAGGAGTGTGGCTCTTCCTCTATCTTGCTTCACCTCCACCACATGTCCTCAGGAGCATTTGTTCTAAAATAAGACTTTTATTTTCACAAAGCCCAATATTATTTTTTTTAAAAAAGAATCTGCCATAAGATTTGCATGGATTTGTGTTTTCCTCTTTCTTCCTCTATTGTACTGAGGGGTATTAATACTTTATGACCATTCATAAGGAGATTTGCTTCCCTTCTTTGCCTCCTAACAGATGTTTCTTATCGCCTGCATGACAAATGAGTTGCTAGAATGGTTTCCCTTCTCCATTCATGCGGATTATGAATTCCCTTTCAGAATACCTGTGATTATAAATTCTCTTGCAGTTTTCTAGATGAATGGCATGGGCTCTCAAATTCCTTTGTGGCTTCTCCACCTTCTCACCAGCATTTAACATTTCCTTGTGTTTAGAATGAAAATGCTGGCATCAGGGGTGGGTTCTAACTTACCTCGCTGCCGGTTCGCTTCCTCCTGTGCCACGTGGCTGCGCGTGCATTGCATGCTGCGTGGCTGCGCCGCGCGCGTGCGGGTACGCATGTGCAGGGGCAAAAATTCACAATTTTTTTTTAAAAAGCCAAAAACAAGATGGCGGTGCATGCACAGTGCTGGGGACTCGGCTTCTGTGCATGCGCAGAAGAAAAACAAATAGTAAAAAATTCAAAAAATTTTTTTCCAACCAGAACCGGATCCATGACATCACCAGCGGTTTGCTACCGGTTCTATAGAACCGGGAGGAACCCACCTCTGGCTGGCATCATCTCTTCAAGGATGGCGGTTTCTTAAAATAAAATAAAAAATAGATTGCAGGTTTTTTTAAAAAATATTTATTTTGTGGAAGAATAACAAATGGTTCCGTGACAGAAACAAAAGATGGCAGGATAAGAAAGCTCAACATTTGTTGACTTTCTACAATTTTCACAACTGCTGCAGATGCACAACACCAAACAGTAATATAGTATTTGGGAAAGTAATACAGATATAGATAATGAATTGTTTTAGTGGAATAGCATGTGTGGAGAGAATATTTAGAAACACAGGAAGCTTTCTCTTCTCCTTCCACACCTGGATCAAAGTTTAAACTGCCAGAATGAAGCCGCCTTTTTGACTTTGTCATTGGCCAAAAATAAGTCATTATCAGTATGTGTTTCTGGTAGTAGTTGCCAATCCAGCAGATGGGCCGGGCTCTGTGTCTCTCCACATTCACATAGTGCATTGTCATCCGCTAAGATCCTCCTCTTGAGCATATTGGTTTTTCATTTAAGCATTCCAACTCTCAACCTATTCACGGTCCTCCAAGTAGCATAAGGGAGGTCAGATCCTTCAGCCATATCCTCCACAGAGGAAGCTACTTTGCCCAGGGAGAAGATCACTATCAGAGTTGGTGATATGTCCATCTTAATCCAAATACAGGTGATGGGATGATAAAAGTGACCAGGACCTTGTGAATTAGTTATCTGTTTTCAGAATCAGTGATATACATTGTCTCATTACTAGCATGAAATTATAAGTCACCTACTACTGTAGCTGAATCATACAAAGATTGGGCAGTGGATGCCAACTTGTTCTTTATGACCAGTATCATGGTATTTTTGCTGGATGCAGAAATGGATTTGGATTAGAAGACCTCCAAGGTCCCTTTCAACTCTGTAATTCTGAAATTCTGCGAATACTTTCTCGAGAATTAAGTCCTGGTTCTTGATAACCATTCTCACATCACTGCAAACCGTTCAAAATATAGTTGTTACAATGCATACAATTTGCATGTGCTGATTTTTGTAAAAATGTAGAAGATCTTACTACGGTGGGCAAGACTGAGAAGATGATCTGCGAACCTATTCAGTCTGAATTTCGGACGCTAATTATGAGCAACTTCAAAGCACTTGTTTTCAAATTCTTTATTTTTAAGCTTCATGTTTAAAGTGATTTAGACAGCCTTCCAAATACAACAAGGACAGAGAACCTGTGACCTGCAGATACTGTAGAATTACAACATCTGGCTGCATGGCCAGTACTGAAGGATATTGGGAGGTGTAGCTCATCTGGAATGTTCTCATTTACCCATTAAGTAGCCACTCCACAAGAGGACTCTTCTGAAATAGTGCTATAATTGGATCTTCAATCATAGCCAGAAAGCTTACAGTATTTTTTTCTGTTGAGGATATTCTTAAAAGCAAATGTGGTTTAAGGGTTCTGGGTTAAGCTTCAAGCTTCCCCTCAGCCATTGACCCTCTTTGCTCTCTTTTAGTCACGCAAGTAATTATGGGGATAAAGTAAAGGGTGACACCTATATAAATCAGCTTGGGGTTCTAGAAAATAGGCAGGATATAAATGTAACTACTAAAAAAATTAATTGGGACTAATTTATTAAGAGCCACTTAGAGGGAAGACAAGGAATGGGTGAGATCACCTATCTGTTTTCTGACTTTTTCCTCTTTCGGACACTTTTTTTTGGGTCTCATTCTCTTTTTCTTTGATTTCGTCTTCCAAAGAATGCTTCTTATGGGAGCCTAAAACAAAATTTGCAGAGGGCTGTTGAACTGGGCCAATGCCATGTGGATCCTTTCTCAAAGCTTTGTGAATTTCACATGCTAGCAAAGTTATGCTCAAAATCCTACAAGCTAGGCTGCAGCAGTATGTGGACCAAGAACTACCAGAAGTATGGGCAGGATTTCGAAGAGGCAGAAGAACTAGAGATCAAATTGCCAACATACGCTGGATCATGGAGAAAGCTAGGGAGTTCCAGAAAAACATCTACTTCTGCTTCATTGATTATGCTAAAGCCTTTGATTGTGTGGACCACAACAAATTGTGACAAGTTCTTAAAGCGATGGGAGTACCAGACCATCTTATTTGTCTCTTGAGAAACCTATATGCGGATCAAGAAGCAACAGTGAGAACTGGACAGGGAACCACTGATTGGTTCAAAATTGAGAAAGGAGTTCGGCAAGGCTGTATACTGTCGCCCTGCCTATTTAACTTATATGCAGAGCACATCATGAGAGAGGCGAGGCTAGATGAATCACAAGTTGGAATTAAGATCAAGAAATATCAACAACCTCAGATATGCAGATGAAACCACTCTAATGGCAGAAAGTGAAGAGGAACTAAAGAGCCTTTTGATGCGGGTGAAGGAGGAGTGCAAAAGTTGGCTTGAAACTCAACATTAAGAAAACTAAGATCATGACATCTGGCCCTCTCAATTCCTGGCAAATAGATGGGGAAGAAATGGAGGTAGTGACAGATTTTATTTTCCTGGGCTCCAAGATCACCGCAGATGGGGACTGTAGCCAAGAAATTAAAAGACGCTTGCTCCTGGGGAGGAAAGCCATGGGAAAGCTAGACAGCATACTAAAAAGCAGAGACATCACCCTGCCAACAAAAGTGCATATAGTCAAGGCTATGGTTTTCCCAGTTGCAATGTATGGCTGTGAAAGTTGGACCATAAGAAAGGCTGAGTGCCAAAGGATTACTATTGTGCTGGAGTAGACTCCTGCGAGTCCCTTGGACTGCAAGGCGATCAAACCGGTCAGTCCTAGAGGAGATCAACCCTGACTGCTCTCTAGAAGGCCAGATCCTGAAGATGAAACTCAAATACTTTGGCCACCTAATGAGAAGGAAGGACTCACTGGAGAAGAGCCTAATGCTGGGAACGACTGAGGGCAAAAGAAGAAGGGGACGGGAGAGAATGAGGTGGCTGGATGGAGTCACTGAAGCAGTCGGCATGAGCTTAAATGGACTCCGGGGGATGGTAGAAGACAGAAAGGCCTGGAGGAACATTGTCCATGGGGTCGCGATGGGTCGGGCACGACTTCGCAACTAACAATTCTTCCAGCCTTGAGGCCCCAGAAAAGGACCCCAGCATAATTTGTCTTGATAGCTAAGTTCTACTCTGCATCCCTCATGAATTTGAAGACTGAGGTTGTCCTTACAGTTTTAATGTGGAATAACTGAAGGCCAGTGATGGTGGCTTTCCCTTGTTATGTTTCCCTTTCCACCTAGTTTCACTTGCTAATGAGGAATAATGGCTATCCGTTCCTTATATCTTTTTTGTTGGCTCGGACGATTGTGACCAAGTGCCTGAAATGGGGTTTTAGCCTCATTTGAAGATACTCAAATGACAGTTTTGGGACTGATCTTTGTTTCCCGCCCCCCACCAAAGTAGCCTGGCTGATAGGCAGAAGAGCATAGACTCAAGATAAGGGGATTTTCCTGGAAGCTCTCTCCTATTTCATCCTGTACTATTTTGTCCCAATACCTTGTCACTTGGGTGCAAGACGGAAAGAACCAAGAATGTCAGTATAAGCAGCAGTGTGGGTGGCATCGGAGAAGAACTAAATCTGTGTATAGAAGGATCCCCATAATCCTAGGCCAGGCATTACATGGACAGATTCATGTGCAGGAAGAGGTGTCCAGTCTGTTCAACAATCCAAGCCAAAATAGCCATGAAGGGAAGCACTGACTCAAGGGAAGACAGCAGGTATGAAACAGCCTAACATGACCAACAGGAGCTGGGCAAATCCTGATCTGAGACAACTTCATCACCAGTGCTGCCAACGAGGTATTTGCTGTTTGTTTATAAGGCAAGACTTTATTTATTTATTTATTTTATTTATTTGTTTGTTTGTCAAACGTGTACAAGATAGCAGGTATAGGTATAAACATAAACATAATCAAAGTGAATACAGATAGATGAGGACAATAGGGCAGTAGGACGGGGACGGTAGGCACGCTGGTGCGCTTATGCACGCCCCTTACAGACCTCTTAGGAATGGGGTGAGGTCGACAGTAGACAGTCTAAGGTTAAAGTTTTTTGGGTTTGGGGAAGAAACCACAGAGTCAGGTAGTGAATTCTAGGCATTAATCACTCTGTTGCTGACGTCATGTTTTCTGCAGTCGAGTTTGGAGCGGTTTACATGAAGTTTGTATCTATTGTGTGCTCGTGGATTGGTGTGGTGGAAGGTGAAGTAGTCATTGACAGGTAGGACATTGTGGCAGATAA
>QLTV01002545.1:598181-640077 GCA_003457575.1 Thermophis baileyi | reverse complement strand
AGACTGAGCAGGCTACGCGGGAGAAGAGTGCCCCACCCATCTTCACAAGGCACACCTGGGGAATGAGCAGGGATGAAATGCTCCTGGTTCGCTCGTACCTGTCGGTCACCGTAGAGCCGGTCACCAAGGTAGCGCGAGGCGCCGCCCACCCACCCGGATGCCACTATTTGGGTTCTTTTACCCTCTGCGCATGCGCAAAGCGTTCTGCGCATGCGCAGAGGGTAAAAGAACCCAAATGGCGGCGTCCGGGCGGGTGGGCGAAGTCTCTTGCTTCTGTAGCTACCGGCAGTCACGGCCGAACTGGGAGCATTTCACCCCTGCAAGTGACGGTGGCACCAGGATGGCGGGCTAACGCGCGCAGCGACCCCTGTGAAATGGTCGTTCGACCCCCAAAGGGGTCGCGACCCACAGGTTGAGAACCGCTGCTCTAGATGGTAGAAACGAGAATGGAAGATGATTGGCTATACCAACCTTAACCCTTTGTTCTTGAATAGAGGCCCATGCAATGAATCTTCCATACTCAGAAAATCCAAGGTGTGAGCCGTCATTCTTTATTCTTCATCAAGACACGAAAGTGTGGAGAAGGTAATGCCCTTATAATGTCCTTGCATTGGGAGAAGAAGAATAAATGCAATGTGACACTGGTACAAAATGGATATGTGATGAAAATAATGATGAAAATGCATAGTTCTTGAGTCAGCAGTCATTTATTTATTTAGCCAATTTTCAAATGGACTTAGAGTGAAAGGAAGTGAAAAGCAGAATAAATTATTCCATAATATTTCATAAATTATTATGTCTGGTAGACGCCTAACTTGCATATTTGATCTATGGGGAGAACCTAGGACTCCAAGATAAGGCACTTACAGAACTGTAACTTCCCGAACTGCTCCTTCCAAAGACACTAGGACTCTAACTCTCTAGAGCAGTGGTTCTCAACCTTTCTAATGCCGCGACCCCCCCGTGACCCCCCACCACCCCTCCCCCTCCCCGCACGGGATGAGGTGACAGAACCCAAATGGCGGCCTCCGGGCTACCAGCTGACAGCGACCCGCAGGCACGGCAGAACCGGGAGCATTTTACCCCTGCAAGTGACGGTGACACCAAGATGGCGGGCTAACACGCACGGCGACCCCTGTGAAATGGTCGTTTGACCCCCCAAAGGGGTCGCGACCCACAGGTTGAGAACCGCTGCTCTAGAGGTTGTTGTCCAATGACTCTAGGAATGAAAGCTGCTTTAACTGTAAGTGAATATGGACACACACACACACATACACACACACACACACACACACACACACACACCAGTAGTGGGTTCTAAAACCCTTTACTACCGGTTCGCGTGCATGCGCAGAAGCATCCCGGGTGGGTGGGCGGTACTGGTTCTAAGAACCGGTTTGAACCGGGAGCAACCCACTGCTGACACACACACACACCTCTGTGTGTGCGCGCGTGCGCATGTGTGTGCGTGTGTGCTCTGTAAGTGAATATGGATATATTCAATATTCAGCCTGAAAAAAGTACCGAAGTGACATAGGATGTGATATGGAATGGCTTCAGTGCTATTGACACAGTAATTCCCAAAAAGTATGGCACTGAGAGAGAATTTTGCTTCACTTCTTAATATAGTCCTAATATAGGACTAACTTGTACTTTGTGAACCAATGTAAGTATTGAAACAAAGATATTCTATTATAGTTATATTTTTACAAATGTTTTAATGTAACCTGAAGGGTTTAAAAATGTGTATAAAGTAATGTGGTATACTAGGGTATGGCCATTTGCTTTACAATTTGACATGTCATTAGGGACATCATATCATGCATCAGTGATTCCAAGAGCTATGCCATCATGGCAGACTCTCCAAAGGTAAACAGATCTCTGTTGAAGTATCAACTGATAAATCACCCATCTGGGCAACAGGATAGTGCTGGCAGTGGAGAATCACATTTCTGTGAATATAGCTACAATGCTGGAATTACCTGAACAGATGAAAGACTGGCAATCTACTTTGATCTCTTGCCATGAAAATCCCATACATAGTCACAACAAATTGCATTGGCTTTCAGGTCAGGAGGCACTCAACAAACTATTTGGGGAGGGATGAATAGCAATAGCAATAGCAATAGCACTTAGACTTATATACCGCTTTATAGTGCTTTACAGCCCCCTCTAAGCGGTTCACAGAGTCAGCATATTGCCCCCAACAATCTGGGTCCTCATTTTACCCACCTCGGAAGGATGGAAGGCTGAGTCAACCTTGAGCTGGTGAGATTTGAACCGCTGAACTGCAGCTAGCAGTCAGCTGAAGTAGCCTGCAGTACTGCACTCTAACCACTGCGCCACCTCGGCTCTTCAAAAGATCTTCAAAATAATTTATGCCATTTATGATGTGGCTGGAACTTTCAAGGCTTTCAAGAGTTCTGATGTAACTGTGCATGAAATAAGGATCAGAAGCAGTCAAACTGTCTTATGTACAACTTGCAGTGTATGAAGCATGAACCAAGGAAAACTGGAAGTGGTTGAGAATCAAATAGAACACCCATACGTTGATCTGTTGGGTGTTAATGACATCAAATGGAGTGGCATTGGACACTTTGAATCCGAGTGAATCACATAAGACACTCTGCTGGAAATGAAAGGCAAAGAAGAAATGGTGTTTCATTTATAGTAATAAAATAACTTGCAAGATGTTACAACCGTCACAAATGAGAGCCTGTTGCCAAGTGCCCGCATCATACTCATGTGACCATAGGGATGCTGTGACAGTCATAAGTGTGAGTGCTGGTTGTAAGTTCCTTTTCTGAGCACTGTTATAACTTTGAAAGATTGCTAAACATATGGTTGTAAGTCAAGGTCTACCCTTAGGTGACAACTTCAACTTGCTTGGATCAATAAACAATAATAAAATTACAAGTATCCAAGAAATTTAAAAAAAACCCAAGATTGTCTGGAAAATTGGCCATGAAAGACCTAGACAATATTTTTAAAGATATTTATCTACAAATATCTGACTTGTTCCATGGTATTTTCAATATTGTTCTACAGTATTTATCTGTAAGTTGGATGATGAAGAAACAAGAGAGGAATAGACTAGATAGTTTTGAATTATGGTGCTGGAAAATAATATTGCAGGCACCATGGGCTGTATAAAGAACACCTCAATTGACATTAACTGCCTAAGCTTTCCTTAGAAGGTAAAATGACAAGACTGTGATTTTCATATTTTGTACACATCATGAAAAGACAAATATCATTAGAGAAAGAGCTCATGCTTGACCAAGTTGAAGAAAAATGCAAAAGAGAAAGACCAGTGACATGATGGATTGATATAATAACAACAGCTGTGGATGCCACTCTGACAATAATTAGCTGCCTAATTGTAGATTGACACAGTTCAGGACTACTGTGTACAAGGTCATCAGGAGGCAACAATATTGACTTGATGGCAATGAACATTATAAGAAACTGTACACAAAAATGTGAACTGAAGAAGCTTCTTGAATGAGAAGCAAAAAGTTTTCAAGGAGAAAAAAACCCCAAGAAAGTCCAGTTGACTTTTGAAAAGTACCTTTGGGTACAATCATGAACTGGATGATTGAGAATTTCCACAGACGCACAAAAATCCATATAGTGATGAGATGGTTATAGAGTCTGCATTGATGCTTTTAGCTGAGATTTCTTCAGACTGCAGTCTCCATTTCACTTTTGCATTTAAATGAACTGCAGGAGGCAGTTTTGATTGAATTAAAATTAGAGAAACGTTGTTGTTGTAACAAACTAGTGAAGGTAAAATCTTAAAACAAATGGCATTTTAAATAGTTTGCTGAATGCATCAAAGAACCTGCAGGTGTGCCCCCAAAGCAACATAAACGGTTTGGTAGACAACTCTTTTTTTCAGTCTTTATCAAGTCTGATTTGCATCATTCAAATGATGAACGATTGTGGGAACGAGTATGTCTAGTCTAATGAAGAGAAGAACTAGGGCTGATATGATAGCAGTCTTCTCACAGCGAAGAGGGGAAAGCAAAGCACCTGAGGGCAGGACAAGAAGGAATGGATGGAAACTTATCAAGGAGAGATCCAACTTAGAATTAAGGAGGAAATTAGTGAAAAATTAGTGAGTGTAATTAATCAGTGGGATGTGGCTTGCCTCCAGAAGTTGATGGGTGCTTCATTACTGGAGCTTTACAAGAAGAGATTGGGTAGCCATTTGTTTGAAATGGTATAGGGTCTCCTGTTTGAATAGGAGCTTAGACTAGAAGACCTCAAAGGTCCCTTTCAAACCTGTTCTATGTTTTATGTTAAGAAGGAACACTTCCCAGAGGAAACATTTCCATTTAAGATAAACATCAAGATTTCTACAGCACTTCATAACCATAATTTATTACATATCCTACTTGATTGTTTTTTTTAAAAAAAACCTTTCAAGTTGGATTCAATTCATCAACTTCAGATATTCATCTGACAGGTTTTTTTTTTGAGTAACAGAAATGAAATAATTTGTCACTACGTGACCACTACTATTCCTATTTAGGAATATTTTTTAGCTTCCTAGGGTAGCAAAAAGCCCTTGGATTTTCTGCTGAATTGCGAACCTAGCTTAGTTTTGCAGCCCAGATAAGGTTGGCCAGCTGGTGAATCTGGCTTAAAAAATGAAAAACAACAACAACAACCAATATTGGATAACTAAACTCAAATAAGAACTTGGAGTCAAATCGATCTTAGTCATTAAGCATGAACTGATCTGGCATAATATAAGAGACCCAATTTACAAATGAGGAGCCCTATTGATTTCAGTGGGCCTCCTCTCAATTTGATTAAATCTATAGGGATGCATCCTGAGCTCTTAAATGATGCATTTGAAATCCCTGGGAAGCTTATCCATTTGCTTAGACCATAAATAGCTTATGACAATATAGCTGCCAAGGAAGATGCAGAATCAATAGGAAAGAATGGCGAATCTTCATTTGTAAAGGAGACATTTCCTGGCATGTATGTAATTGCTTTTGAAGGAATGCTCAAGCTCCTTCTCCCTGGAGAATTGGCCTGCCGCAAACAAAGCACTGCATAATTAAAGGACGGAACTTAACTGAACATTAGACACTTTCAGTTGCCTAATGAGATGCCTTTGAGTCATATAATTTAGTAAGGAAACAAAAGCTCTTGAAGTCCTAAGTGTAGACATGGAAGAACCACAGAAGCTGCTGATTTCTCATGTTGCAGTTGCAATC
This sequence comes from Thermophis baileyi, assembly GCA_003457575.1. NCBI lineage: Eukaryota > Metazoa > Chordata > Lepidosauria > Squamata > Dipsadidae > Thermophis > Thermophis baileyi. The sequence goes on along the minus strand of QLTV01002545.1, from coordinate 634,843 downwards.
AACTTTTGGAACATCATCACTAGGAGAAAGAAAAAAAAAGGCAAGGCGAGAGTGGGTTTTATTATAGTAATGCTCAGTTGGAGAGGGTGTAGACCAGAGGTCTCCAACCTTGGCAACCTTAAGCCTGGCGGACTTCAACTCCCAGAATTCCCCAGCCAGCTTAAAGTTGCCAAGGTTGGAGACCAGGGGTGAAATTCAGCAGGTTTTGACAGGTTCTGGAGAACCGGTAGCGGAAATTTTGAGTAGTTCAGAGAACCGGCAAATACCACCTCTGGATGGCCCCAGAGTGGGGTGGGAATGGAGATTTTGAAATATCCTTCTCCCTGGAGTGGGGTGGGAATGGGGACTTTGCAGTAACCTTCCCCTGGAGTGGGGTGGGAATGGAGATTTTGCAGTATCCTTCCCCTGCCGCACCCACCAAGCCACGCCCACAGAACTGGTAGGGAAAAAATTTGAATTTCACCCCTGTTGGAGAACCCTGGTGTAGACCACAGAGGGTTTTTTTCCATGTGGGCTATCAGAAGTTCCATGTGATCTATCAGCATCACTGGAGGTTTTCAAAAATAGACTGGACAACCATTTGAGAGGGATGGTATAGTCTGCCTTGAGCAGAGGTTTGGATTAGAAGACCACACAGGCCCCTTCCATCCCTATGATTCTATGTTCTGTATTCTTCTGATTGTCTTTACATTGCAATTGCCTGAATTTGTTATATCTGTGTAGTTTATGACACTGCAGTCCAAGGCAATACAATCAGTGGCTCAGAGAACATTACTGTTAACATTTTGCAGGCTTGCTGGCCATCTGATTTTAATATTTGTTAAGATTCCTTTAATTTAAAAAAAAATGAAATGGGGTTTTATCAGAGGTGGGTTCCTCCTGGTTCGGACCGATTCTGTAGAACCGGTAGTAACTTGGCGGCCTGGGTCACTAGAACCAGCAGTGACCCAGGCCTGCCACGCCCCTGAACTGGTTCTTTTGGCGGCGCCATAGGCGCCACCATCTTGTTTTTTTAAAGCACTGTGCATGCGTGAAACGCCCGCGTGCCGTGCCACTGAGCGAACCGGCAGCGAAGAAAAGAAGAACCCACCTCTGGGTTTTATTATGCTTCTAAATAGAGAGGCAGTTCAGGCATCATCTTTATTTCCAAGAACAATTTTGTACATTAGACCAAACCTTCCAGCAACACCCAAAAAACCAAAATGGGCATGTTTGAGGAAATTTGCATAAAAATGCACCCAGGTTGTAGTATGAATTTTAAAGGACAATTCTAAGAGCAATAAACTAGAATGGGAAAGATTTGCAAAGTAGTGAGTGGGACAGAAAACAAAATGGAAAAGGGGGGCCAGTCCACCATCATAAAAACTTTTGGAAGGTGTTAGATTTTCATTCTGAGTCTCCAAGAGACTTACAGTTATAGGGAATCTTCAGTTTTCCCAATAGTGCTGCTGTTCCTTTTCTTTGTCACATATCTGCATGGTTTATCCGATATTTGTTCACCTTAAACCAGAGGGATCACTTCTGATGTTTTGATGGCTTTCACCCATTTAAGACATTTTAAAAATATCTTCTCTTCTCTTTGCTCACACTGAGGAAACACAGGACCATTAATAACTCTGGTGGAATCCAAGCTGGACCTGACCACCAAATCTGTTGTCCCAAATTATCAGGAATCAGCAGATAAAGGGGATGAGAACATTACCACTTATGCTGATACTAATTACTGCAGCATCCTTTCTTATTTCGAAGTATTTTCAAGATCAAGCTTAGAATTAACATTTTCTTTCTTTTCTCTTACAAATGCATGATCTTTTCCTTTAGTAAAAAGGATGCTTATTCCCAAGCAAACCAGGGGATTACTGGCACATAACCTGTACGTCATAACTGAAAGAGTGTGCAGTTGTCTAAAAAGACCCTTGTAAGTCCATTAATTTGTCTAAGATCTAAAATTATTTAGCTGCACCACTGTTAACAAGCAATCTGCTGACCAAAGTGTTGTTGGCAAAGCTCCCATAAAAATAGAAAATCAATCACAACAAATCTCTTAACTGTTTCCACTCCCTTCCTGCAGCTGATCCTGATTGTGTGTGTGTGTGTGTGTGTGTGTGTGTGTGTGTGTACTGCTTTTGAGTCAATGTTGACTCCTAGCAACTCCCTGGACAAGTCTATGCAGTTTTCTTGGCAAGATTTCAGAAGTGGCTTGTGACTGTTTTCTACCTAGGACTCAGAGACTGACTGGCCCAAGGTCACTCAGATGGCTTTGGGCCTAAGGTGGGACTAGTACTCACAGGCCCTGGGTTTCTAGCCTTGTGCCTTAGCCACTAACTAAACTGGCTCTTTTTAGTTAGTGGCTAAGGCACAAGGCTAGAAACCCAGGGCCTGTGAGTACTAGTCCCACCTTAGGCCCAAAGCCATCTGAGTGACCTTGGGCCAGTCAGTCTCTGAGGATAAACCTATCTACCACCATCCACTCTGAGTTTAGCCAGAGGAGAAGATAGGTTTATGTCCCTCATCAAGCCATTAGAGTTAACTCTGCCCAAGCTAAAAAGGTATTTGCTTAGTTGTGCAAAAAAGCCTAGATACTTATGAGAGAACAGGCTGCCTGAAAATTGGCTAGCCCTTGGGTTGATGGTGCACTGCCCCTTTAAGACCTCTCCCTAATCAGCCCAGCAGCCCAGCAACGAGCAGCTATAAAAGCTGAGCAGAAAAGCAGCTGAGTGTTGTGAGTTGAAACTGTTTTAGGAGTGAGAGGGTTTCTGTTACTTGGTGGAAATAGAGCCATTGGAAGTAGCCTAGGGCTAAGAGAAGTACTGTTATTTAGCAGTAGGGCTCACAAATTGTAGTAGTCTAATACTAGCAGTAACAGTAGACTAGGGGAAGTGTGTGAGAAGGAACTGTGAGTACAGTACTACCTGTTGTGAGCTTGTGTGTGGGTTGCCTAAAAGCCAAGGGGGCTTGCATTGATTCTCTGGGGTTTTGGGAGCCCACTAGTTTTAGATATAGATAAAAGAACCTGGGGTGCAGTGGTGGTACATCCATAAAGAAAATAAGGGGATATTCATAAAGTGAAGTGGGGTACCCCAAAAAGATATCCAACACAAAGGGGCAACCACACAAGTGGATATGACTGAACCACAAGTAGTTCTGTACACACTTGTGATCAACAAACCTTGGTTAAAGGGGGCTATAAAAGAGTTTGGCTCTTGTAGAACTCAGGACTCTGCAGACATTAGTTAACATCCTGGCTGAGGAAACCAGATATTAAGCCAACATCCTGACTGAGGAAACTTACTAGAACATACACCAAACACATGTCCACCAAACAGAAGGGGCTATTTGCCCCTTAGAATAGATTACTACCTTGGTAGAAGCAGGGACCCACCCTTTCCTGCAGGAAAGCTAAAACAACAATCTGAAATGGAACTATGTTTCCTGATACCTGGGATAATGTTTCAGAACTGCTAAGGCAGAAGCAGGAAGGCAGGCTGTGATTAATTGAAGAGTGGCTATGGAGGGAACAGGAAAGAAAAGATGGATTGTAATGGCAAGGCAAGAAAGGGAAGTCAGAAGAGAGCTTAAAAGGCTGATAGACCTACTTAAAGGGATAGAGTCACCAGAAGGGGCACATTGTACCCCAAGAATTTCAGAACATGTAGAGTGTGGAGGTGGTCCCAAAGATATAAAAATCCCCAAGATGTCCAAGGAAGAGGACATAGAAGCTTATTTCACAACGTTTGAAAGAGTGGCTACCTCTTTCAAGTATAGCCTGACTCTGCATATAGATTAAAAAAACCTGTGACAATGCTATTCAAAAATGCCTCCTCCCAGTCTGTTACATGCAGTCTTCATTGCCTGCCCCACATCAAAGTCAACTATTTCTCCAAAAGATATCAGAGAAAGCAAATACTATGAGTTTCTTAAGACAATTGCAGAACATTTTTATCAATACCAATCAATACACTTCATAGTAGTTCTTCATTTAATATGCTTCCTAATCAGTTGTCTAATTAGTCAGCACAACTCAGAATTAAAAACACATGGTTAATTTTTAGGTGGTATTCCAGCTGTAGTATGCATCTTACGGTAACAATTCAAATGTTAATCATTCCTTCCAATTAAACCGTTTTCGTTTTCAGGCTACATTATATTTCACACACGTTAAGTTTGCTTCTTCAAAATTCTTAAATCTCTAGATTTCAGGATAGGGATAAATTCCTTTCATATTTACCTAATTTGAATTTTTGAACTAATGGGTGAAAAACAATTATCTTTCAAAATGTTGTACTGAGATGCAGGTGGTAAATGTTTCAGAAGACACCCTCCCTAGTTTCTTGGACCGTAAAAGAGGGGGGAAGAGATGTACTTTCAGACTTGTAAGGTTCTGTTACTGTACTATGCTGTTACTGTAACCTTACAATAAAGGTAGTGCTAGCATTCATGGCTGGTGCTTCTTGTCTGGACTACTCAGAAGGGTGACAGGCAGCGCCTGAATTGAATTAAATGAACAAACAAGCTCCTTTCAAATTTTCCACTTGCAGGCTAAATGTAAAAACAAAGCACACACATTAAGAAAAAATGATTACATAAATGCATATGAATTTCATGCAAGCTTTTAAAAACTTTCAAACTGATGCCGAAATGGAAAGAAAAACACTGAAAACAAAGTTAACTCCCCCCCCCCAGTTTTCATATATTCGCTCACATTGAAAACAAATGCAAAAAAGTGTTTTTTTCTACTTTTCACATATTCACTCTCTCCAACATTAACTTCTTGTAAAATTCTCTTGTGGAATCTTCAATGAAATTTTGAAAACCTTCAACATTCTTCCGTTTGAGATTTAAGCAGTCTCGTGAGATTTCAACATTATCATGCTATAGATGTTGATAAATTTAACATGAGGCCTTGAGATATAGTGGTAATTTTATGTAAGATCTTGTTTACTATTTCTGCAGTATTAGCATTATTTTATTGGGGGGGGGGCGCTCAGGAATCTAGCAGTCACCCTCTTTCCTATGGATGCCAGCTTGCTGGTCCATGACCTGAAATTGCTAATGCTAGCTATATCCCTAGCTGAATCTAGTCAATCGATATGACACATCTATTTTTTCTGGAATATGCCTCTGGTGGTGTCATGAATAGGAGCTTGCAAAGTTCTCAGGAGATTCCCACTGTAAGCATCTGAAAGACAAGGGAGACTCTGAGTCATCTTCAAAGCTGCTTTCACCAATTTGCACACTGAAAAAAACATTTTTTTAAAAAATCTTTTGGATACTGTGAATTAAGAATTAAAATTCTTGTCTCAAGTGGACACATGCTGCAGTCTGGAGCTCGGGAATTTTTTTTTCTTACTAAGAAGAAGCTAGGGGTTTCCTCCCCCCATTATACTTCAGTTGGCTGGGAGTGTGGAATGGTTTATTCTGATGTGGATGGATTGATGAGAGCTGCTAAGTGTCTTTAGCCTGCCATTATTCCTTAAGCTTGGCAGCGACACAGCTCACCAAGCTGCCATTCTGAAATGATTTCTGCCTCTACGGGAGAACTCCTGCTATGTTTTACTGCTTTTTGCTGCTGCAGGATGGGAACTGAACCTCCCTGCACACAAATATTCTGCCATCTGACCAGAAAAGAAAGAAATATGCTATAGCAAGTAGTACAACAAGGGTGTGCGTGTTTCTGTGTATTTGCTCAAAGTCTTAATTCGAAATGCTAAGGATTAAGCTTAACAAAATACTGTGTTGATTTTCTATTCTGCTCTTGAGTTTTATATAAAGACTTCCTTGCAGTTTTCTTGTCAACAGTACTGGGTTAGCTTCCCATTTTCTTCTTCCAGGATGTTTGATTCCCCAGAAGCTTTAATTAAAAGTCTTAGGATTTCCTTTTGGTCTCCCATCCCAGGACTTCAAGAGCTAATTATCTTTAGCTTTTTAGATTACCCAATGTCAGTCAAGTATTAGTGCCACCTTCTGAGCTATCCAGCTGGAAGTTTCTCCAGATTCCAGATATTAGGAGCAGTGATGGATTCTGTTTGGGCAGAGAACTTCATTCTGTCTGAAAGATTTTCCTACTAACTATTCCAGGTTTGGAGTGATGTCCAAACAAGGTTACAACTTGGCAATGCAGGCCCAGGATGTGTTTTAATTGCCCAAGCTTGATTTTTTGCTTAATAGATGTGTGATCAGCATTGGTTATGGAATTAAATAAAACTTCAGCAGAATTTGTCATGATCAACTGTTAACTCGGGGAGGAACCTCTAGATTATAATGCCCCAGTTCTTTATTTTAAAAAAAACAACATAGCCATATAATATAGTCCACCCAAGCCTTAACTTATCCTGGATTCATTCTTTAACCCATGCATTATTTTGTTTTTCATAAGAGTTGTCTTATATTTATTTAGAAAACTGAGATGGCCACCCATTCACTCATAGTATCTCTGGGAGGCTTACAAAAAGAACGCCAATGTACACCAGTACAAATAATAGCTCCTCACCCCACGCCCAGAAACAGCAAAAAGCCACTTGAACGGGCTCCATCCTATTCTGGGTTCCCCAGGCCCATTGGCATAAACAGGACTTCTTGGCTTGGCAAAAGAGTGTCAAACTGGGGGCACAAATCTAATCTCTGTGAGGATGATTTATTTATTTATTTGTTTGTTTGTTTGTTTGTCAAACATGTACAAGATAGCAGGTATAGGTATAAACATAAACATAATCAAAGTGAATACAGATAGATGAGGACAATAGGACAGTAGGACAGGGACGGTAGGCACGCTGGTGCGCTTATGCACGCCCCTTACAGACCTCTTAGGAATGGGGTGAGGTCGACAGTAGACAGTCTAATTGATCCAAAGGGAGGGATTCCCCCAGAGAAGGCACTTCTTCTGGGTCCTGCCAAATGTACCTCCTTGGGAGAAGGGGACCTGCAACATTCCTTGCCTCCCCACTGTGGTAGGTCAGATAGACAGTCCTTCAGATAACCTGGTCCCAAGTCATGTACAATGGAATAATGGTCTACCTAAGACAGAACTCTTCCTTATGTCCCTCTAGCTGCAGCATGAGCATGCCCCTTAATCCTTAAAGACATCCTTATGATGCTGCCACCATCCCATCCTCGGCCTCCCCTCCAGTCCCTCAGCAATGCCCACCATGACCATTCTGGCTTGTTGGACTGCAGGAGAAACCAGATACTTGACTCTTGCAGAGGGATTTGCCTATGTAATGCTTGCCTACCACTTTCTAAAGCAATTTGTGGGTGTCCTATGAACTGTTGATCAGCCCAGGGGTAGTGCTTTTGGTAAGAGAAGTAGAGACATTGATAACGGTTAAAAGTTTTAGGCTGGTGAATAAGAGAATGTTCTTTCCAATCTCACTTTAATAAATGAGTCAAGAAAGTCTCTAAGCTTCTTCCTCTCCCTAGTTAAAATCCACTATACGTCCTTTTTGTCTTAATATACGTCATTATAAAAATTAACATAATGATAGGATAACCAATTATAACTTTAAAAAAGCCAACTATAATAACATAGACACTGACCTCTCATCTCTTGATTGGCAAATACTAGTGAATTCTTTTCCTTCCAACATGTTTAGTTTCAAGAGGGAAGGAAAAGCTGCTATACCTTGACATGCACAAATAAAATTTGCACATCATGCTTTTTTATTTGATTTACCAATACTTTGCTCTCTTGTTTGTTCCCCCACTTCTTCATTTATTACATATATAATCTGTTTAATTCAATGAGTCTTGGTGGTTTACAAAATGTAGCTGCAAAATGTCAGGCCAGTGTATAAAATAAGCATTCTCTCATCCAAGGGCTTGCTGTAGAGCAGGGGTCCCCAAACTTGGCAACTTTAAGACTTGTGGACTTCAACTCCCAGAATTCTCCAGCCAGCTGGAGAATTCTGGGAGTTGAAGTCCACAAGTCTTAAAGTTGCCAAGTTTGAAGACCTCTGCTGTAGAGGAAGGCAGCTGATCTAGCTCTAAAAGGCAGCTAATCTAGCTCAATGTCCCTTCACCTGAGATGGATTCCAGATTTCACATCAGCCACAATCCCAGAGCAGATGGGATGGAATGGCAATTGTCATCTGGGAAGCCCTAATAGTTTTCAGAGATGCCACGTGGCAGAGAGGCAGATGTGACACCCAGTGATTGAAACTGAGCTTCAAGGAACTCAACACCCTTCCTAGCTTCTGTCAGTACCACTACAACTTCACCTGCCCAGCCAGGCTTGGAGATGTATAACTGGGTATCATCAGTATTAGCATCAGCACCAACACCCCATGCCATAGTATTTTTATGCTTTTACTATTATAAACCTCCCAGAGTTTCTGAACGTGGGTAGCTGTAAATTAAAGTACTGTGGATTATAAATAGAACCAGGCATGCTTCTGATGATACTGAGATGCAGTAATCTAACAATGAGACGACAAAGAGCACACCATCCCTCTTTCTGCCTTCACTCTGTTCTTCTGCTCCTGTCCTCATAGTTGCTATGCAAAGCTCAGCAGTCCTCGCAGAGCCTAATTTAAAATTAATGCAAATGAAGAGGCAGTTAACAGTTCAGCAACATTAATTAGGTGCCACATATTGGCAGAGACTTCAGCTGGGTCCTCATTGAGCAGATACGCTTCATCATACATTTTGTATCCTATCCACTCTGTTGGACTTCCAGGTTCAGCAGATGACATTCTTAAGGGAGTCAAACATTCTAATTTATACCACTGACAATTTTAAATGGCATTATTCCAGCCTCTTCCCAAAGCAATAACTCTTGGAGAAGGGGACAACATTGCACAGGCCGAAGACTGTCCCTTTTTTAATGGATGTCCCAAAGGTGCTTTTTCAAAAGGCAACTGGACTTTTTTCCCCCCTTGAAGACGTTTAACTTCTCATCCAAGCAGCTTCTTCAGTTCTGACTGAATGGTGGAGGATGGAAGGTTTTATATTCCTTGCAGTCATTTAGTCATTAGCACTATTTCTGAGAGTCATTGAGACAACTTGGAGATTTATTTGTGCCATCAGTCACCTGAATAGTGCAAATGGGTGTGGAACCTTCTTGGAACTGCTGAAAGGACTGTGTAATAAACTGAAGATAGGTGGTATCCTATCCTTCCTCCTCTGTTGAGAGAGGGCTGTTCAATCTTAATGAAGATGGCCTCTTTGACCCCTGTTTCAAGCCAGCGGTTTTCTCTGTCCAGAATGTGGACTTTTCTGTCTTCAAAAGAATGATCTTTGTCTTTCAAATGCAGATGGACTGCTGAACCTTTGGGACAACCATGACCTGAATGATGGAGAATCTCCATAGAGCTTTTTAAATGGATGTCCAACACTTTTCACAAGATGCTGGCGATAAGCTATTGATAATCTATTATTATGCTATCCTAACCCTTTTAGATCAGGGCTGTCAAACTCGTAGCCCGCTGGCCGGATGCGTCACGCGCTGGCCACGCCCATGCCTGGTTTAGCGAAGGGGAAAAAAGTCACGATATGTCACGTGATGCCACCATGATGACGCGAGTTTGACACCCCTGCTTTAGATGCTGGGTGTAAAAAAGAAAGGGAAGATTGGGTGAAAGACCGTCTGTCCCAGTAATCATAGTAGTCTACATTTGGATGTAGACCTATTGCTGGCAATACTTGAGTCAACCCCAAAACAAATATATGTCTGCAATTCTCTGAATCCAGACCATTTTCACTTCCTTTGAGGTCAAGGGATAAAGCCCATAAAATAGGCTAGCATGGAGCTGGTCTAAATTTCACCAAAGAATGACTGAGTTTAAAAGCGGATAACAAAAAAACAAAACAAAAAAACCCCACATGAATCAGCAGGGCTTTTGACGTGATAGCTCAGATCCACATGAATGAAACTGTTTTGCTTCCAATGTCCCTGTGAACTATTTAAGAGCAAGGGTCCTTTCTATGTTGTGTGAGATGTATGTCAGGAAGAATTGTAGCTAAACAAGCTCAATTTGTGTGATGCCTCTTTTTCAGAATATTGGATGCCAAGATACACTTTAACCGAGGAAATTATATCAAATCTAGATTTAGACAGTAATCTGGGTTTTTAGGAGATGTCCTATGTTTTATCATTGGGATGCACTTAAGTGCAGCCATCAGTTCTTAGCAAGAAGTATGTGTATGTTCATGCATAATTATGAGGAAAGCTTTAATTTCTATCAGAGGTGGGCAGAAGCAGTTTTGTGTGTCTCCTTTAAGGAAGGAAGAATCCAATAGGAAAGAATCATAATCAAAGTTTATCTACTTTAGCCTCTCTTTCCCACATAGACAAAATCGATGGATTCAAGGGCATTATAGCTCCCCAAGACAGAACATATCTGTACTGGAAAAAGTGTCTAGGCTCCATATGTTCGAGCTGGCAAGGACAAGATTATAAACTTTAATCATGTTCTTATCCTGGTTCTATAGCTGAGACAACTATAAATGTTTGAGAACCACCAACCCATGCCAGATAGAGGTTATTTGTTTATTCACTAGGAAAGGCAAGCCTTAATCAATTAAATTAGCCAATTAAAATGTTATAGGATGATTGTAATGGACAAATGTTATTCAGTGAGAACCAGATGGGTTTTAAAGCTGTTTTATTAGAATTATCCCCATAAATTTACCTGCCACTTGCTGCCAGTGAGAATTCCAGGGTAAGAGTAAAAGGAACACCTTTCCTTTTGCTGAGGGATTTCATTTTTTTTGCAAGGCACTCTGGGAAGTTGGAGGTCAATTCAAACCTTTATTGTCAGAGTACAACATGCGTACAATGAGAACCCAATACAACTCGCAGTGAAAGACAGAAAATCCCTGACCCAGTGAATCCTACTAACAAACACACAATCCTATTGCACCATGTGAACTTATTTCACATCGCGCCGGCCCCGCAGGTCAATCGTACTATGTTGTTGTTAAGTTATTTTCCATTCAGAAGTCTGACAGCCCATGGATAAAAACTGTTCTTCAGCCTGTTTGTGTGGCTGCCTATGCTTCTATATCTCCTTCCTGATGGAAGGAGAATAAAGAAGTGCTGACCAGGGTGTGAGTCGTCCCTGAGGATTTTCCTCACTCTTCTAAGGCAGCGAGCCCTAGTGATGTCATCTAGTGGTACCGTATCAGGGGACAGCCCACGATGTTTTGTGCTGTGCTCAACACCCTCTGTAATGTCTTTCTATCCAACTTAAATTGGTGTTGCTGTAATCCCAGTGGGATCTTTGGGGTAAAAGTTGGGGAGGGGGGATTGGAATAGCTAAATATTCCAACTCCTGTTTACTTAATGCTTACTGGCCATGGTGGAAATATCTCTCTGTTTTGACTAGTTGGACAAGTGCCATGGTTATTCAGGATCTTGTCTTAGAAAGAACGAGGTTGGGAACATTGTCCTCATTTTGAACTGAACTCCAGATAACACATCTATTGATGTTTCCCAACATAGAAGCCACCACATGTTCAGGATTTCCAGCTAGTTTGGTCCATCCAGAGAATATCATTTAAGGAAGGTATTTTTTGTTTTTGTTTTCCAGTACATTGTTGTTCTACTGTAAAGGGGAATTATTGAAGGAGATAGGACCTCTTTTCTGCAATTGATTTTCAGAGGATAGTTCATTTAGTTGGAGTTGGAAAACAGAATTAATTTGCAATTTTCATAGCAACCTTTCCAAGTTTTATCTTGATGTGTTGGCCTATAGCTTAGTTCATTGTCAGGTTCAATAACAGTGTTCCTTTGGGTATTCTGTGGATTAGAATCACAGCACGACAACTTGCCTCCTACAAGAAGCTTACTATGGGAGCTGATGAATTGGGTTGCTACTGGTTTCAGAATGTGGGTTGCTCACTGCTTATACTAAAGAACGTTCACTTCATCTGAAAGAAAAAGAGAGCCTTTTTTTTTTCCCTTCGGGGAGAATTTAGCAAAAAAAAAAAAAAAAGGATGAAAATACCCCAAACAAAATATGTAGATAACACTAAGAATTGCTACAAGTAGACTTTGATACCACCTACCAATACATAAATACTAAATGTAATTCCACAATAATAGGCATATAATTCTTACTCAGATGAGCCACAGCCATGGAATTTAAGGAGAATTAATTGCTGCTTTTCTGCATGGGCCCTTCTCTCCTCTGTCTCCCCTAGAGTGTATGCACATGTCTTTTTGTCTTTTTCTGAGTTTGATGTGTGCCATTAGCAAGAACTGCAAGCAGAGGGAGTGAGACTGGATGCCTTCTGTCAGGGTGTGTTTTTTCCTAACAGCTTCTGAGTTGTGTTTAGTTTCTAGCGACCTTGATCTTAAGAAGCATGTAGGAGCTTGTATATTGTATGGAGAATTATTAGTTCGAGATTAAGCATTTATAAAGGGAAGACCAAACTCTGAAAATTTAACAAGGAGGAAGTTAAGGAACAGCTGTTCTGTTCTATAATTAAGAAATCCTCAACCTCCTTGGGGAATTCTTGAGTAATTTAGAGGTGGGCTTCATTTTTTAAAGAAAATCTGGATCAGATTTGCACAGGTGGAATCTGGGATTTGCTTCCCACATTGCCTGCAAGCTGGTTTCAGCCTTTTCCAGGCAAGGCAAGAGAAATTTTTGATTGCACTCTCACTTTGTGACTGCACAGGCAAAGCGGGAGTGATATTAAAATGAGCTCCAGGCTTTGCTTGTGTGGTATAGAAGCCTAGTGAATAGTTACTATAGTTCTATACTGTCTGAGAACCCCTGTAATCCATAGATGAAAATTTTAATTATTAAAATAGCATAGTTATTTGTTGCCCTAAATAATTAAATGAAACCATCCTCCTGGGAGTATATCACACAAATTGTCTTAAGGAGCCGTGGTAGCACAGTGGTTGGAATGAAGTATTGCAGGCTAATTCAGTTCATTGCCAGGAGTTTGACCCTCACTGAGTCAAGGTTGATTCAGCCTTCCATCCTTCCGAGGTCAGTAAACTAAGGACTCAGATTGTTGGGGGCAATATACTGATTCTGTACACAGCTTAGAAAGTGCTCTAAAGCACTAAAAAGCAATATATAAGTTCAAGTGCTATCGCTATTGTGAAATATTATTTGAATGCAGCTATAGATTTAAGAACAGAGCCAAGGTTCGGTACGAAGATCATAGTATTGTTCTTGTCTGCAATACAGCATTAAGAATGTGAAGCATATCAGGAAGAGTGAGAGAGTACCCCGAATTCAGCCTCACGAATATTCGGGTTTTAAATTTCAAATTTTTTCAAAGTAAGGACTGAAAAATCCTGAACTGAGACAGGACACCTAAATCTTAAGCATAGATTCTTACTGTCTCATCCATGTTGAAGGTTGTAGTGAGTAAAGAAAAAAGTAAAATTTTAAACTATTTGCTGAAATTCTAGGCACTAAGCTGAGATTGAGCCTGGGTTAGCACTGGGATGGATGGCCAACAGGAAACTCCACAATTGTAGACTAGATTGGGAAGTTGAAATACATCCCAGAAGATGATAATGGCATACAACTGCTTTGGAGTTGGATGATTAGGATCATTAGAATTGAGCTTTATTCAAGGACATTTATCTTTGCCATACCCGGAGCATGATGGAAGACGGCAGTTCCAAGTTCACTGGTTGCAATTGGTAGGAGAAGTATACCAAGAGCAACATCATTTCAAGGGTGCTATAGATCCAGCAGCTGGCAAAAGAGTGCCAGAATTTATTGCGACTATCCTTATCATTAGCTGAGAATATTGCATGAAATATGGGTATAACTAAGGCTGGTAACTTGGTCTCTATACCTGCTCTATATTAAGTTTATGTGATAACTTGGATTGATCAAAGCCCTGGTGGATAGTAGAGGTCAATATGTGTAGACTCGCGTAGTGCTGATCATGGTCTACTGCAATGTGCCATGTACCAATAAATGGAAAAATGCTTGAATTAATGAGATAAATGAAGGAAAAATAGTTATGTTTCGAGAATCCATTAAACTAAGATGAAGTTGAAGGATGAAATAGATCTGAATGAAAGTAGCTTGATCTTTGGATGGAAGCTGTTGAATAGAGTACAAGCAGCAGGAAAATTATGTAACTTTAATTATAACTGAAAGAATCAAAATATTTATCAGAAAATATGAGTTGGTGTTATCTAAGTTAGTCGATGTTACAGTTTTAGACTGGGATGGGCTGTATATATAAAAGCAGGAATATCTATACTGCTGATACTTCCTGTTTTGCTCCAATGAATAGTGACAATGGAACAACAAAAGATGAGTTTAGATAAGCAATTGTGACATATTTTGAATGAATGCAGTCCAGGCAAGGGGAATAGTTAGATGGGTGGAATGAAAGGAGAATGTACAGGAAAAGTGACTGGGCCATTCAGAGACTCAAGAAGGAATGAAAATATTGAGTGTTTGGTAATCTGCTTGGAAAAAATATAGTTTCAAAACTGTGGCTAAGAATCAGTCTATGTGTGCATGTAATATAACAAAGGAATGACAAACCTTAAAATATACGATTCATTTGACTAATGATACATTACTGAAAGAATGAAGGAGGTACAAGGATCATGAAAAATCTTGAATCTGGGGTAGACCAATTTTTGGTGATGTCAAGAGTCTTGGGAAAAATAATGGCATGGAAGAAAAGGAAAGAAATGAAGGAGAAAAGAACAAAAATAGTTCTCTGTGCAAAGTTGTAGGACCTTCTCCAAGTGTCTTTGTGCTTTGCTCCTGCTACAAATATCCTAACTCTCATCATATTTCAATAAAGGAAACACAGGGCCACTTATTCCACATGGGCAGCAGCATATTAATAAGGGTATGATGAATCATCTAATGTCATTCAACATTAAAGGTTGACAAGATTCAATTGAATTTGACATTCAAAATTCAAAGGCAAAAAGGTTTTTGTAAAAGATGTATCCATAGGCTTTAACTGAAAGTACCCAAAAGCCTGCAAATGTTCCCATTGGGACAGAATGGGATGAAATATTGGGGATAGTAGATTACAAAACACTAATCCTGCTTAGGTTTCAGTCAGATAGCTTTTAAGGATTTCACTGCAATAAAGTTTGAAATATCCTCTTGGGCTTCTTTCAAAGTGGATGGAGTTGAGGAAAGGACAGGTTGGGCAGCATCTAAATTGTTCAGCAAAAAATTATGTTGACTCAATGAAGAAAGCAAGAGACAAATTGATGTAGTAGTTAAAGATGCTGGGCTAGAAACAGAAGAATGGTGAATTCTGATCATACCTAAGACATGAAACTGGACAACCTTGGGCCAGTCACTGTCAGCCCTACGAAAAGGGCAATGGCGAGCCAATTCCAAAATGATGCCAAGAAAACTGCAGATAGGAGGAGGAGGAGGAGGAGGAAGTTTTTATAAAAAAAACTTTTATAAACATTTTTAAAAACTGTTTTATTAAGCTTTAAAAAAAATTACCATCCTCTGTCCATTTATTTTCTGAGCTATCAAGGCTTATTGGCATAATTGGGACTATTGTTTCAAAGCTTATTGGCATAATTGGGAATATTGTTATTGGGAATAAGGTGTGTGTGTGTGTGTGTGAGACTATTATTGCATATAGTACCCCTAGACAAGGAAATGTACTATAAGTTATATTAAACAGACTGACTTGAGAATACTGTCTCACCATTACTCAGTAAAATGGAAGATAGAGACAGTAGAGTAGCAGGAAGAAATCCAAGAATGATGATGATGATGGTGTTGGTGGTGGTGATGATGATGATGATTGCAATGGAATGGAAGGAATGAAAGAGTTTGAAAGAGGTGTGAAGATCTACAGAGAAAGGCTCCATATAGAGATTTACTGAAAATCAATATACCAGATGAATAAATTGGGGGCTATGCCAATTTAGAATAGATTGGAACAAAAATACTAGTTCACAGAAGAAAAAGTATGCAAGATTTAAAAAAAGACCAGAAGAATAAACTTAAATCTCTCTTTCCAAGTGATGAATCTACCTAAACAAATTCTAGCAGAAGAGTGAGTTGCAAGGACACAACAGCAATCTCCTAGGTGTTACCATAGATTGGGGTGTGCAGGGTGATAAAACTCATTGACAAGTTATCATCAAACTATCAGAAAATATGTCACAGCATTTGAATCCATTAGCTTTGCTCCTATATGAACCAAATGCTGCAACAGTGTTTGGAATTCTGCAAGCCAGAAAATTCCTTGAATCTCTGAATCACCTTCATTTTCTTCCAATGACTTTCAAAGGCACCTGATTCAGTTTAATGCCTTGGATTAGAGAGTAGAATTCAAAGATATCACTGGATTAAAACTACTTCAAATGGAATTGTCCCTCTGAAGCTTTGTGTGATTCTGCTTTTTATTCTTTTATGATTGGGCTTATAGGTAGACTGGCTTTTTTAGTCAATTCAACATCATTACTTTTACTGCATCCTGAGCTGCATGGTTATTCATTCATAGCAATAATGTGGCTCATAATTTCCCATAAATCACATGTGCCAAAAATGAAAATGACAATTCAGATCAAAGCATGCAATTAACCAAATGCTGGAAGCTTTGCAGCTGAAGGATAAAAGCTGAACTTTTCCAATTCCTTGACATTAAGAATAAAGAAAGACATAAAGAAAAGCAAAATGAAAAGCTATGCATATGAAGCCATAAGGGAAAAAAAAGATAAAAAAACTGTTCTGAATAGACAGAAAATTGGCCCACAAATTTTTTATAATGGGAGCTGTATGCTTTCCATTTCAAAAACACTTTCAAGTGTGTAACTGGAATAAAAATATATATTTAACTACTTAGCAATAGTATAATCTGGGCAATTTTGAAAATTCAATCAACAGCCACATCTATTACAGTTAGGAGAATCATATCACCTCTGCTTTGTTTGATTGTATAAAGTAAATAAATGCTTTATTTTTAATAAATTAAATTTAGTTTTATTTTCAATTTGCCAGGGATATTAGAGTTTGATATTTTAGACTTGGAGAAATCATAGGCTAGCTGAACAAAACAATATTTGATTGCATTGCAGTTTCTTTGCAGGATTATCCAGCAAATGACCATTTCTAATAATCATGATGGATAATGAGCTTAATGAATAATACCAATACAAGGGAATATATGAAGCTCAGGGTTGAATTTTGGAGTTCCGAATGTTGTCTAAGCTTGGTTGTTTGGTTGCAGGCAGTTCATTATCAGACCAGGTAACATCTTCAGTGGAGTTCATTAAACTCAGTTTAATGTAGAACAGGGAGTCCAGTTGAAGAAATGGTGGACCAAAGACCAGGAGAAGATCAAAGAAAAATGTATGTGAAAAATGGTACAAATGGATGGATGATAGAAAACGAAAGAAGGAAAATTAAACAAAGATGTAGAATATTGTAAATAATGAATTGTATAAATATAAAATTAATGTATATAAGAAGTTGTAGAATTGCTTAAAGATTTATTGTGATTTGTAAAATTTGAAAAATCAATAAAAATATTTAAAAAAAAGAAAGAAAAAAAAAATAAACGATCAGGAATTTGTTGATGAAATTTCTATGATCAAGAATGGTTCCTTCCCTTCCATGTTGACTCCTGGCAACTGTCTGGACACATCCCTGCAGTTGTCTGGCAAGATTTTGGAAGTGGTTTGCCACTGCCTGCTTCCTGGGGGTGAGGGAGAGTGACTGGCCCAAGTTCATCCACCTGACTTTGTGCCTAAGGCAGGACCAAAATTCAGTCTCCAGTTTTAGGGCTCGTACCTTAATCCCTACATTGAAGTAGTTCTCAGCCTCTCTAAATTATCTTCCAAAATTGTAAAAATTGCATGACAAGATTGATGAAAACCAGCCACTCTGTATAGTATGGTTGCATAGTGTGTAAAGATTTAAGAGTATAAGAACAACTCTATTCTATCGCTTGCTGTTTTGTATGCTGCTTTTTCCTGCTGCTTCTCTCATTTTCTTTTCCATAGTGGGAAATTTTTCTGGAAATAATTAGTTGCAGGACAACTTTTGGTAACCATCAGATTTCTAATTTAGATGACTTCTCTGTTTACACCCGTTGGGAAAACTCTGTTGATAAGCACTGTTTACCTCTAATTTGTAGTGCTGGGATTAAGAAATGTACTAAAGGGACAAGCTTTGTTCAAGCTTTGATTCAATAAATCTATGCAATTTTTCCACTCTGTACTGTTGTCTTCTGTGGTGATTATACCCACTGGAGACAGAGTTCTTGAGTTCTGTTTTCCCTGTCCCATGTGGGGTGAGTAATATTTTGAGTGTGTATTGTGGGTGCAGTCACAAATGCATTGATCAGGCATTGATAGCAAGTACAGCTAAGAAACTGCAATCACTTCTTATGGTCATGAAGCAAGAATGCAAGACAAATAATACAAGAATCAGCAAAGAGAAAACAGAAGTAGTGGCAGTTGGAAGAGCATACCCTAAACCTAGTAATAGAAGGAACCAGCATAAAACAAATATCAAAATTCAAATATCTAGGAACAACATTCACCAAAGATGGTAAAATGGATGAAAAGATTAACATATGATGCACTAAGGCAAACCAAGTATTGGGATAGTTAGCTCCAATCAACACAGAGAAGCATCTCGTACAAAGCTTATTCATCCCCACCCTATGTTATCGGTGTCAAACATGGACATTTACAATAAAACATAAATGCAAGTTAGTCACCAGGAAAATGAGGTATTTGAAGAAAGCTGCTGGAGTGATCAGAAGAGAAAATAATCAGAAATGAGACCGTAAGAGAGACAAATGGCATAGTACCAATCTTAAACTATACACAAAAAAGTAGCAAACAAAGTGGTTTGCTCACTTGGAGATGATGCCGTGGCATTCCACCCCGTACAAGGTGTATACAAAAAGAGAAGGACAAAGGACACGAGGCTGAGTCAGAAGAAGATGGAGAGATAATGTCAAAGCACACTGCAACAACATCAATTAACAAAGGTTGAGGCTGCCAGAAGAGCAAGAACCGGAATTTTGTATCTCCCTTGACACCTGAATCAGTAAATGAAGTAAAGAAGAAAACTCACAAATGGCTGCAATGTCAAGGCTGCCTACTTACAAATAGCTGCCATGTTGGTCATAATTATAAAACACCTGTTAATCAGAAGGCAAGCTAGCCACTTAGTAAGCATTCTTCTTTGTAAAATCCAAGGGTATTGCTCAGAGGTGGGTTCTGGTTTTCTTCACTGCCGGTTCGCTCATTGACGTGCCGCGTGGGCACTTTGCGCATGCACAGTGCTAAAACAAAGCTGCGCATGTGCAGAAGCAAAGAACAAGATGGTGGCGCCTATGGCATCGCCGAAAAAACCGGTTTAGGGGCGTGGCAGGCTGGGTCGCTGCAGGTTCTAGCGACCCAGGCCGCCAAGTTACTACTGGTTCTATAGAACCGGTCCAAACCAGGAGGAACCCACCTCTGGTATTGCTGAAAATAAATATAATACAAGGGTTGGTGTTTTGCTTTGCAATATGCCATCTTCCTATTTCATTTACCCCCCTCAAATCTAAGTCAGACAAAGCAAAACACTTAGTGGGTACCAATAGAAGAAATTGGGGCAGGGAGAAAGACAGATCACTACCCAGGGGCAACATGCTGTCCATGTTGTTCACCATGTTGTGAAATATACTTAGCATATGATTAAAGCGGTAAATGAAAATCAAGATGGCATATCCTCTGGAGATTAATAGCATAGCTATAGCCCCACTGCCTGCAGATGGATAGATCAGATGAATATCAACTCAGAGGCCCAAAGACTGCAAATATGTTTGCGGTAACCTTTATGGGTATGCAATAGGGCTAGCATAAGCAGGAATACTGGAGGATCTAGAATGGCTTGGATCTGCTCCATTCCCTTTAGAGGTCCCCTTCTAAGGTCTTCAGGCATGCTAATTTTTTATACCCTTGTTTCAAAATGTGAAATACTGTGTTATTTACAAAGGGAAATTTACTATTGTGTTCTTTCTGATCTCTTTAAGACTGTTCTGCCCAGGAGAGCAGTAGACAGGCAGAGTGGTCTTGTCAGCCTTTTGAAGTAGTCCATACAAACCATAAAAACTAAGACTAACTTTATTGTAAGGCTATATTAACATAATCTTGCAAGTCTGAAAATATTCCTCCTCTGCTTTTCTTTTACTCTCCAGAAAACTCAGGAGGGTCCCTTCTGAGACCCCATCTTCCTTTTCTTTCTGAGAGTTGGGACACCTTTTGCCATGACAGTTGTCTAGGCTGTGACTCTTCCTCCTGCCTCTCAAGGTCTTTCCAATAGACCACAACAGGTCTCCCATGCAAACTATTTTTTGCCCAATCAGCTAGAAGGGTCTACGATGGCTCTTAAATCATTACAGATTCTACAGATCAGTCTCCCAAAGGGTTAATCCAATTATTAGCTCCTCTTATTACACAGTCGGGGAGGGCGCAATGGTCCAATGGTTAAAGACACTGATCTTGTCAGCTGGAAAGCTGACGGCCCAGGTTTGAAACCCAAGTGCTGCACAATGTGGTGTGCTGTTGTTACTTGCACCGCCCCCTAGAGTCAGAAATGACTGGACAGAGGAAACCTTTATCTTTACTTTTACTGCATAATATCTCCCAAATTTGAAGAGAGATGATGAGATAACCTTTGTCATTTTTTTTCTGTTGGCACTCTGGCACACATTAAAAATGAAATTCTGTTGCCTGCTCTCAAAAGTACACATGCACAACACACATATAGATATGCTATATACATACATATTGTATATACCTACACCCTAACGTAGAAATACATACATAAAGAGGAAGCTTGAGAGTTCACAAGGTTGATACTGTATTGAACAAAACTGTGGCTGAATCTAGATGTTCTGCTTCAGATACCACGAAGCCTCCTCCCAGAAGGTAATGAGGAAAACAGGTCATGAAGAGGATGTGTAACATCCCAGACAATGCTGCAGAGCGTGCTCAAGCAACACTTATATGCTATGTCCTGGATAGAAGGGAGTGAACTGCCAATAATTTCTTCTGCCATCCTCACCACACTCTGAACTGCCTTCCTGTCTGAAGCAGTAATGCTTCCAAACCAGACTGTAATGCAATATGACAGGATGCTCTTGATCATCCCTCTATAGAAAGTGGTAAGGACAGGGGGACGAAGATGTACTTTTCTCATGCGATGCAGAAAATGCAGGTGCTGTTGTGCCCACTTTACCAGTGTCTCACAGTTGAGCGACCAAGCCAGCCTACTCATTAGGTGTCTCAGGCGTCCGTATGCCGGCTAAGCAAACTCGGAAACAAGGTTACTTGCTGCAGATTTTAATGAGGCCACAGTCCGGCACGACCGAGTTTTAAACAGATACAACGTCATCTTTAAACAGTCAGCACTGGGAGCTATTGCCTACCAGCTCTGTAAATAGCTTCTAATTAACAGGCACGCCCACGGCCCAGCCCACCCGCGTAGCAAGCATCCGGCTGTGTGCATTCCTCCTGCTGGGTCTCCCGGGCTACCCCGGCGCAACCGCAGCCATTGGGTGCTAGCGTGGCTAGCAAAAGGCAGTTCACATTCCTCCGCCTGTCAGCTGTACCGGCTGCACTGCCATCAGCACCGGTCAGCTGATGGAAACAAGGCACGTTGGCTTGCCTCAAAGTAGCAGGCAGCCATCAGGAGCACCTGGGATGCCAGCCGCTGAAGCCATGTAGCCGTCGCGCCATCTCCGCAGCAGTTCCCCCACAGCAGTTCCCCCGCAGCAGTTCCCCCCCATGTATGGCAAGCCGGGGCTTGACAGGTGGCTCCCCCTTACCAGGGCCGCATCTGGAAAACAGGAAACAGACAGATGTTAATCCCCGAGCAAGGTCCGGGTGCCTAGGGTCCACCCCCCTCCCGGTTTGTGGGGATAGGCATTGTGGAATTTGCGTATCAGCCAGGCGGCGTTCATATCCTTCACCACCACCCAGGTGGCGTCTGTTGATGGGTACCCTTTCCACTGCATGAGATATTGTATGTGGCCCCTATGGACTCAGGAGTCTAGTATGCAGTCAACCTCATAGTGGTCACTGCTAATGGGTCCTGGCGGCCGTGGTGGTGTTCTAATGTGCACGTCCTCTACGGGCTTGAGCAGGCTACTGTGGAAAACAGGGTGAATACGACCTAACATGCGAGGCAACCGTAGTTCCACCTACTGAATTTATCACCTGTACAATGGGGAAAGGACCAAGGAATTTTGGGCCTAGCTTTTTGCAAGATACTTTCAACCACAGATACTTGGTCAATAGATATGCTTTCCCTTCCACCTGGAAAGGTTTGTGAGGGGCCCAGGATTTGTCTGCCTGGGCTTTGTATGCCTCGGCGGCTTTGGTCAAGGCTGTCTTCACCATGCTCCATATGCTCTGTATGGCGACCATCCACTCATTGACCCGGCAAGGGGAGGAAGGTTCTTGCAGGTACTCAGGAATAGGTATGAAGTCTAGCCATTGACCACCCGGAATGGGGCGAACCCGGTGCTGCTATGCAACGCATTGTTATGTGCCACCTCTGCAAATGGCAGGAGTTCTGCCCAATCCATCTGTTGGTAGGTGACATAACAACGGAGATAGCGTTCCACCATAGCATTGGCTCTCTCGGTTGCCCCATTGGTGCTTGGGTGGAAAGCTGAGCTAAGACTCAGTGATGAACCAATCCTCTGGACGAACTCTCGCCAGAACCTTGCCATAAACTGTACTCCCCGGTCCGATATAATCCGCCAGGGCACCCGTGGAGTTGGTAAATGTGGGAAATGAATAACTTGGCCAGTTTTTGAGTTGACTGGAGCATGGTACAAAATGGGCCTGCTTAGAAAAGAGATCGATCACCGTCCATATGATGTATGACCGTTGCTCTCCGGCAGTTCTACAATGAAATCCATTGCTATATCCTGCCAAGGCCGGGTTGGGTCTGCCACTTCCTGTAGTAACCCCGGAGGCTTCCCCACTCAATGCTTCATGTTTGTGCAGATGGGACAGTGTTTCACATAGTTCTCCATACTGGCTTTCATCCGGGGTCACCAGAACTGATGCTTGACAAGGTGCAAGGTTTTGAGAAACCTTTGAGCAAAAAATAGGACTGACAAATCAGCTGATAAAGGAAGAAAGATTGAAGAAAATAAGACAGATAAACCAGCAAATGAACAGACAGGAAGATATTGTTAATGAGGAGATTGGGATATGGGCAGATATGTGGGAGAAGTGGCAATATAAAAATGTATTGGGTGGAGTGTTTGGATTAAATAAGAAAGAGGTGAAAATAGAGGAAAAGGTGGGGAAAGAGTTAAAAAATGGATAAGAATTGAAGTGTTAATGAGGGCAAGAGATGATGGTTAAAAAGGGTTGCTTTTTAAATATTAAGGCAGCGTGAGTGTAAGTTGGATGAGTAGAAATAATCTAGATTGGGGAAATTTGTTTTTTTTTTATAGAATAAAAGAATAAGAAAATGAAAGATGATTGTATGTAATTAAAAATAGACAACAGAAGCAAAAGATAGAAATTAAAAGGTTAAGAGAATGATTAATTAAATCATGAAAAATTATTAACACAAAATAATTATCATGTTACTATATTATTAATAGATTTGTTACATAACATTCAAACATTAAGTAGATTAGAAATTGAAAGAGGACTGTATGTCTATTAATAGTTAGATAATAGAAGCAAAAGATAGAAATTAAAAGGTTAAGAGAATGATTAAATAATGAAAAACTATTAACATGAAGAATAATTATTATGTTACTATAATTATTATTGTTATTAATAGATTTGTTACATAACATTCAAACATTAAGTAGATTAGAAATTGAAAGAGGACTGTATGTCTATTAATAGATAATAGAAGCAAAAGATAGAAATTAAAAGGTTAAGAGAATGATTAATTAAATAATGAAAAACTATTAACATGAAGAATAATTATTATCATTATGTTACTATAATTATGATTATTATTGCCATCAATGCACCCTTCATGTAGATATTAAGTCTGTTTACATTTTTTTTTGAAATTACATTAGAAGAATAGTTATATCTGAAAGAGATGATATTTGGAAAATACACCATATTCTGTAGGGAATTGGAAATTTATATGTAACAACGAAAAGGAAATGATGGAAGGAAAGAGAGGTGGAAAGAAGAGAGAGAGGGAAGTAGAGTGGAGCGGGGTGGAAGAAAGGAGAGGAGGGGAGAAAGGTTGGGAGAAAAGGAAGGAGACAGAAGAAGAGGGAAGTCGAGAGGGGGAAGGAGAGGGAAGTGGATGGGAGGAGAGGAGTAGGAGAAAGGGAAGGAGAGGGAAGTGGAAAAGGAGAAGGGAGAGGAGTAAAGAAAAATGGAGGAGAGGGAAGGAAAATAGATAGGGGAGAGGAGNNGAGAGGGGAGGGGGGGAGAAGGAAGGGGAGGGGAAGAGAGGAGAAGGAAAAAGGAAGGGAAGGAGAAGTGGAGGGGAGAAGGGAAGAGAGGGAAGGAGGAGGGAAGAGACGGAAAGAGATGGACCGTCGTGGTAAAATTGGGTGGAATATGGTGTATATGAGAAAGGAAAACAGATGGGTAATATTTTTTTCTTTTTCTTACTTGATGGTTATATAATTGATATTACAATGGAAGATAATATACGTTATAATATGATGGATGTTATCGTATATTTGTTTATATGTTACTGCATATTTGTTTATATACATATGATTATAATGACGATGATGATGTTTGTTCGTATGTTAAAACCTTGGACACCTAGAGAGCACACTCCTCAAGATATAAAAGAAATGTATGATATAAAACAATAAAAAATATTTTTTAAAAAATGGTGTTAGAAATATTAGTCCCAACTCGCACATACTGAGGCCTGTCAGTAAGAAAATCAAGAACCCAGTTGCACAAAGGAATATTAAAGCCTAAGAGGCCCAGTTTGTCTACTAGATGTCGAGGAACGGTTGTGTTAAATGCCAAACTGAAGTCGACAAACAGCATTCGCACGTGTTTCTTTCCTCTTAAGTGCACCAAGCTCAGATGGAGAACAGAATAACTGGCATATTCTGTGGAGCGATTTGGACAGTAAGCAAACTGAAGCGAGTCAAATGCTGGAGGGAGGCTAGATACAATGTCCTTTATCAGCCTCTCAAAACATTTCATAATGATGGATGGATGTGAAATGGTGCATCTTGGAAGTGCTTGCAAAAGGAAAATTTGGTTCCTGCCCCAGGTGGAAAAATTAACAGCAAACCCAATTGTCAGGGTTCTGACAGATGCTCTAATTAAATCATGAGCCTCGAGCCAAGCTTCAAAAGAAATCCAGTTATTTATTAGGAGCTCCATGTCAGCACGTACCCAAATGAAGTCACCTCTGACCCCATGTAATTTATGGTCCTAATCATGACCCTGTTTCCCCCCTCCCCCCAGGGTGTGTCATCAATCACATTTGCCAACGGAGCAATTTCGCGGGCTGTAGAGATCACTCCCCTCTGGCAGCTGTGGGGTAACCCTGGGAGACAGCCTTGAGAAAGATATGTCTGGAATGTGCTCCTGTCTTTGGCTGCCATGTGGCTTCTTCGGTTTCCCCATCTCCCTGCCTATGGCAACTCGAGAGCAGGCCAGGGATGCTTTGTGAGTTGACATTCGGCTCCCCTCACTTCCTGAAGGCGACCTGTGCAAAGCAAAAACAATTTGAGTACAGGTATAGATTTTAGGGTTGCGACCTCCCCCCCCAGCTTGTTTGGGTTGTCTGCATGGAATTTTGCTATGAGGCAGTCAGCCTGGATGTTCCTACTCTTTACCCAAGATGCTTCAGATAAGGGGTAGCCTTCCACTTGATTAAATATTGGAGTTGTCTCCTGTGCCACCTCGAGTCAAGGATTTGCTGTACCTCATAATTGGCCCCCTATGACCATGGGTTCTGGGGGCTCATGGGGTAGTGGCCTCAGGGTCGATCCGATCACGGGTTTTAAGAGGCTACTATGGAATACTGGGTGTATCTTCCCTAGCAGTCGGGGCAATTTTAATTGCACCGTGACTGAGTTGATGATCTTTACTATGGGGACTGGTCCCATAAACTTTGGCCCCAGTTTCTTGCTGGGGAGTTTTAACCTTAAGTATTTTGTGGAGAGGTAGACCTTCTCCCCCAACTGGAATGGCCATTGTGGGGCTCGGTGTTTGTCTGCCTGTTTCTTATAGGTTTGCACCGCTTTAACTAGTGCCTTCTTGACATTCTCCCAGGTTGCTTTCAGTGTTGACATCCAGTCAGTCAAGCTGACTAAGGAGGGGGGATCTCTTGGATATTCAGGCATTAGGACAAAGTCCATGCCACTCACTACTTTGAACAGAGTTAGCCCCATGCTACTGTGAACAGCATTATTATACGCAACCTCAGCGAAAGGCAGGAGGTCCGCCCAATTGGACTGCTGATAGTTCACGTAACACCTCAGGTACTGTTCTACCATGGCGTTCAGTCTCTCTGTCCCCCATTGGTACTGGGATGAAAAAGTGAATGAAGAGAGCCAATGGACCGCAGGAACTTCCTCCAGAACTGGACCCCTCTGTCTGAGATAATTCTCCGTGGCACTCCATGCAGGTGGTAGATGTGCTTCAGGAACAGTTTGGCCAGCTGGTGGGCCGAGGGTAGTCCACTGCAGGGTATGAAGTGTGCCTGCTTGGAGAATAAGTCTATTACAGTCCAGATCACCGTGTTCCCACCACTTTTTGGCAACTCCACTATAAAGTCCATTGTGATTTCCTCCCATGGGCTCATTGGTTCCGCGGTTCTATTTGCTGGTGTGGAGGGGGTTGGGGTCCCATTGCTATCCTCAGTCTGCAGCTGCCCCCTTGCCACCAGATGGTCGGTCCCCACTTGTCTAGACAGGAGAGTCCCAGTATGACTGCGTCTGTCATTTTGGGGGCTATTACGAATCAAATTGCTTCCCAATGATTCGCTAGCTCTAGCTTCACTGGTTCAGTCAGGTGGGTGGCATAGGCTCCCCCCAATAGGGACCCATCGACCTGTTCGAACCTGATCGGGTGGGCCAGCCTTTTCTCTCTAATCTCCAGTTTCAGAACCGTGGTTAGGTTGATCAAGCATCTAGTGCAGCCTGAGTGTATTAGGGCTTGAAAAGTCCCCTGGGTTCCTGTTTTTGGGGCTGTGAAGCATATTGGGAAAACGAAAGGGTGGACCGGTTCATTCACCATTGGGTCGTTTTCGCCCTCGTCCTCACTGTCGTAGGAATCCGGTGACTGGTTGTCGTTGGCTGGGGTTCCCCCCTCCCTTCGGCTGGGTGGGGAGGGATCTCTGCAGCCTGGAGGGCTTTTCGGGACGTTTTGGTGGCACGCCTGGGGCCTCGTTCCGGTCGTGCCCTGGGTGGTGGCTCTGGCTTTGGTGTCAGGGCTGGGGTTGCACAAGCTGATGCCATGCATCTGTAGCATCTGATGCCCACATCTGTAGCATTTCAGTGGCTCTACCCCCCCCATTGGTACTGGGATGAAAAAGTGAATGAAGAGACCCAATGGACTGCAGGAACTCCCTCCAGAACTTAGCCATGAACTGGACCCCTCTGTCTGAAATAATTCTCCGTGGCACTCCATGCAGGTGGTAGATGTGCTTCAGGAACAGTTTGGCCAGCTGGGTGGTGGCTCTGGCTTTGGTGTCGGGGATGGGGTTGCGCAAGCTGATGCCATGTGGCCTATTACCCTGCATCTGTAGCATTTCAGTGGGCTTCGTGTGAGGGTTGGTTTTGGGTCCAGCTGTGGTGCTGTGGTTCCCCATTGGCTGGGTGATCTCTGGTCTGGTTGACCTCTCTCTTTGGTGTCCGGTTGCTTTCTTATGTCGTTGGCACATAATCTGCCGTTGACTTTTATGGCTACTCGGAACCACTCAGAGAATCAGTTCAGGATGTCCCGATAGGCAGTTACCTGGGCAATTTGTTTGTCCAGGCTTGTTCTGAAAAAAATGAACTAACAGCCACTCCAGTAAAGGGGGTACCTTCCCCATGACTCTCCTGAACTCTTGGATGTGTTCCTTAATGGGTCACCCCCTCTGCTTTAGGTTTCTGAGCTCATCTTCCGCGTACGGATCCTCCTCCGTCTCCTTAAATCTGGCCTTTAGCTGTCATAGGAAGCCGTCTACGTCTTGCAGTTGGGGGGCTCTCCTCTTGTGGAGGGCTGCTAGCCATTCCTTTGCTTCTCCCTCTAGCCCCTCAGCAATGGTATTCACCATGGCTCTGTGGGATGGGTAGAGGTGTCCATAGCATTCTAGGTGGATCTCAGCCGAGTCAAGGAATAGAGCCAGCTGATCTGCATCCCCATCAAATTTCCCCCTGAAGCGGGACGGTTCGTTCAGCACTGCTCCTCCCTCCTCATGTCGGCCCTTGTAAGCCTGCGCATGATGTGGCTGGCCGTCTTCCTCGGCTCTAATTCATAGAGTGGGGGTGGCTGTCTGTCCTGGGTGGCTTGCCTGCTGCATGGAGGAGGCACTGGCTGCAGCCTCGGGCTCCTTCTCCTTCTGGTGGGTGGAGAAGGGGGGCTGAGTTCCCGTCTGCATCTCCTCACTTCAAAGGGCTCAGCTGCAACTTCCCTCTCTTTTGGGTGGCATGACTGCTCCTCATCACGAAGGGTGGTCCAGTCAAATTCCTCCCTCAGCTGCTCTATGGATCTCCCCAGGGGTTCCGTTAGGGGCTTTGGGAGCCTGGCCTGTGCCCAGTCCCACATCCAATCCACTCTTCTCAGCTCACTCAGGGGTCTTCCCCCTTTCTGGGCATTAGGGTGGGGGAACTCGACCTCAGCTGCTTTAGGGATTCTTTTCCACCAATACTCATCCCTTTTTTCTTTGGTCGCTGGGGCAGGCATCTTGGCTTTGATGGTGAGGGAAGGCTGCACTCCGGCTGAGATTAGGCTGCTGGGTCCTGGAAGTCCCTGGTTGGAGGCAAGTTCTGCCTCTCTCTGGATCGCCTGGAGCAGGCTCTCTTCGGATAGTCCACCCTCTGCCATGGTTGCCTGGGTTTCTCTCCACACACCCCAGATGTCGGGGAGCAACTGGAGAGCTCGAGACCCAGGAATACTGGTAATTGTGATTAGTTTTGAGAGAGTTGGCTTGCTGTCAGGGTTCCGACGGATGCCCTAATTAGATCATGAGCCTCGATCCAAGCTTCAAAAGAAATCCAGTTATTTATTAGGAGCTCCATGTCAGCACATACCCAAATGAAGCCAACACTGACCCCACATAATTTACGGCCCTAATCATGACCCTGTTTCCCCCCTCCCCCCAGGGTGTGTCATCAATCACATTCGCCAATGGAGCAATTTCGTGGGCTGTAGAGATCACTCCCCTCCGACCGCTGTGGGTAACCCTGGGAGACAGTGTTAAGATATTCATGAACTGGGAGAGACATGGTAACAAGGTCAGCCAATGAATAGGCGTAGCAACTAAGTCAGCCAATGGGAGCTTGAACACATCTGAGTCTGTGCAGAGTTCTGCTAGCTTTGCAGAGCAAAATTGGAACAGAATTGATGCAAATTTATGGAATGATCCACTTAGTGACGGTGATCCACTTAGTGACAGTGATCCACTTAGTGATGGTAATCCACTTAGTGATGGTAACTCACTTAGTGATGGTGTCAGCATTCAGGGAGGAGAAGCTGAACAAGATATGAAGCAAGAGAGGGTTGAAACACAGGAGCAGTCAATGCCACGGAGGTCAGAGCAATGGAAAAAGGGGATTCCACCTGACAGGTATTCTGCTAATAAAGTTAAAGTGTGTAATGTATGGTATGAGCCTAGTAAAGTTAAAGTGTATAATGTATGGTATGAGCCAAGAAACTATAAGGAAGTATTGGCATTACCTAAAATAGAACAAATAAAGTGGAAAGAAACCATGGACAAGGAAATGAAACCCATGGGAGAACATGAAGTGTTCACATCTATGACTTTGCCACAGGGTAGCAAAGCTGTGGGATGTAAGTGGGTATACAAAAAGAAAGTACTGCCCAATAATGAGGTACAATATAAAGCAAGGTTAGTGGCACAAGGTTTTTCACAGATGAAAAATGTGCACTATGATGAGGTATTCGCACCTACAGTAAAGAGTGAAAGCATCAGGCTGGCACTAGCATTGGCAGTGGCACATGGCCATAAAATTTGGCATTTAGACATTAACTCAGCATTGAGGAATGCAGTGGTTGAGGAAGAAATTTACATGGTTCAAGCACCAGGGTATGAAAGTAAAAAGCCTAACACGGTGTATAAATTGAACAAGGCCATTTATGGGCTGAAGGAGTCAGACAGGAATTAGAATATCTGTCTATTGAAGGGTCTTGGGTTCAAGAGTTGCAAGACTGATGGTTGCATATACACTGGAAAGTTAAAAAGTGGGGATTGTCAACTATTAGCATTTGTGGATGATCTTTGTTTCATTGCAAAGGATGTATCACATTAAAAGGAATACTCAGGTATTTGGAGGGAACTGTGAATGGGGGTCTTCAAATACAGGTCTAGGAAGAATATTAAATTATTTGATTTATGTCTCTTCCAGTCATGAAGGGAGGAGTGTTAAAATATTCATGAACTGGGAGAGACATGGTAACAAGGTCAGCCAATGAATAGGCATAGCAACTAAGTCAGCCAATGGGAGCTTGAACACATCTGAGTCTGTGCAGAGAATCGAAACTGAAACTTAAGCTAGAAGGCTGGGCGTGACTCAGCCCACTCTGTACTCTGCCTGCTCTGAACTCTGAAATGAAACTGTTCTCTGCTGTTGGTATTGTATATATATTTTTGTACATAAAGAAGTTTCTTATTTAAATCAATCCTGCTGAATCAGTTACCTGTGTGTGTGCTTTCTGGATTTAATTTTGCAACAAACTCTGACAGACAACCTTGAGAAAGATATGTCTGGAATGTACTCCTGTCTTTGGCTGCTGTGTTGCTTCTTCGGTTTTCCCATCCCCCTGCCTATGGCAACTCGAGAGCAGGCCAGGGATGCTTTGCGAGTTGACACCAATGGCTCCATTTTTTAAAAAATGACAAACCAGTTCAATACCAGAATTTGACATGCTTGGATGCCTTCCTGAGCATTAAAATATTCATAACGTAAGTTGTAATGATAAAAAAAACAGGATAGAAATGGGGAACCCCTTACATTGGTTTTGGATTAACACAAACCTGTGCTTATTTTTTTTTTTTAATCTAGAAAAGCTCAGACACTGTGATAGGCTGGATCACACTGGCAGAAGTGCTTTGACATGCTAACATGTAAGCCAATCATTGATACAATACAATCTTTGTAAGCTCCCCAGAGTCGCCTTGTGGTGAGATGGACAGCAAACACATCAAATAAAAAACATAAAAAATAAACATATATGTATTAGCAATTACAGTGAAGACAGAGAAGTTGACTGCACTGAAATCAGTAAAATGGGAAAGAGATTGCACTGCCTATTGTTTTTAAATAATAAGATGTTGCTGTCAGAGGAGATGAGTCAAGTCAGCAGAAAAAATGACTGCAGCTTATCTCAAAAGTGCTTTTCCAAAAGACACCTTGACTGTTTTTTCCTCAAACCACCTTTGAGGCAACTATGAGCTGGATGACTGAAAATCTCCACAGACTGCAGTTTAGTCACATAAGTGTGAGAAAAAGTTCCTTGGGGGAAATGTCAGGGAGCACACATGGTTGAAAAGCCTAGGAGATGACATCCAAATGACTGCAGCAATAAATTACAAGTGGTCCTTAAGACAATTTGTTTACTAACCATTCAAAATCACAACAGTGTTGAAAAAAGTAAATTGTGACTGGTCCTCACACTGATGACTATTCCCCACAGTCACACGATTGAAATTCCAATGCTTGGCAATCGTTATGTATTTACAATGGATGCAGCATCCCAGGTTCACATGTTCCCCATTTGCAACCTTCCCAGGGGGCTACCAGCATGCAAAGTCAATGGGGGAAGCTCGATTTGCTTAACGACTGCATGATTAACTTAACGACTGTGGCAAAAGATGTAAAATTGGGTGTGACTCACTTAAGAACTATCTCTTTTAGTGACAGAAGTTCTGGTGTCAATTGTGAACATACGCCGAGCACTACCTGTACGGAGGGGCCTGTCAAGAATTATATTGATGAATCGAGAAAAGGAGTTATTTCTGTCTCTCTCCAGTCATAAACAAAGAAAAAAACTATATTGAAAGATTTAAGAATTGTTTTGTGTTGACGAAAATCACATTTTTTTTCCCTTATACTTTTGAGGATTTCAGGTTGACATATTGTTGGTCCTTGGCTTCCAAATATTTAGAATTGGGACCCAAAGTCAGAAGTAGATTATATATATTAATAAGTAAAGGTGTAACCATGTTTCTGCTCCCCCTTTCTCTATTCCAAAAACAAGAAAAATAATAAACTAGTATGACGACACTGACTGGATGCATGCAATACATCAGACTGTACCATTGTTTGGTAAACAATGGTTTGCTCAATATTTATTTATTTATACAATTTATAGAGCCAGCCACCTTACGACAATTCTATACCAGATGGAGGCATTATGTGTTTTCAGGCTGTATTCATGTTAAGCCAAAATCAGACAAACTACAACATGGCTCATTTTATTGGTATAAGACGAGACAATTATTCTATTTTTAAACTCTTATGATTTTTTTTAAGTGTTCTTTTCATTTTCATTCCCTCCATGGTGAATTCTTCTCTCAGAATAGAGAGAATAGAGAGAGCAGGCTTTAGCATTTTACAAATTAAAACTATGAAGATGAAGTCTGAAACAGTAGGTTGAATCCAGAAATGTCAGTGAACTGTGTGAAAATTGGTTTATTTTGAAGTTAACAAGAATGTAGCCAGGATAGCCAGCAATGTCTAACAAAAATGAAAATATTGCTTGGTAACATCATAGTAACATAATTCTCTGTGTAGTTATTAGATGCCTATTAATATCTGAAACTATATACACCCCCGCATACTCTAAATATATGTACACTATCTCCTGCCTTCAGTAGAGCTAATGAGATGCTACTGAAAAACAGTATAAATGATGACAAAGCTAAAGCAGAAGCAGAATTACTGCAAATTCAGGATCTCTGGCACAAAACGAACTGTTGTAAGTTGGACTACTAGATAGAGATATATTTTTATGACTAAGCCGCCCAGAGTTACCCTATGATAAGATGGGTGGCCAATACATTTTATAAATAAATGATAAATATACATAATGAGGAAGAGGCGTTAAGAAAGAAGAAAGCAATTCTTTCCATCAAAGGTATTTCCAAATGAAAAGCTTTCATTGCAGCTAACCTTGTAGATTAGCCTTCCTCAGCAAGACTTCCTAGAAAACCTAGGATGCAAACATTGATATACAGCAGGGGTGGGTTCCAACTTACCTCGCTGCCGGTTCGCTCCCTCCCGCGCCACGTGGGCGCGCCTCATGGGCGCGCGCGCATGCGCAGTAACAAAAAACAAAAACAAAAAACAAAACAGCCAAAAAAAAAAGATGGCGACCGCATGCACAGTGCCGGAATTTGGCTTCTGCACATGCTCAGAAGGAAATTTTTTTTTAAAAAAATTCTTTTTAAAAAAAAAAATTCAAAAAAAAGATGGCGGCCCCCACGGACCAGTACTGACCAATCCAGTTCGGTCACATCATCGTGACGTCACCAGCAGGCCGCTACCGGTTCATGAGAACCAGTCCGAACCGGAAGGAACCCACCCCTGATATACAGAATTCAATATAGGGCACATTATAATTTTTGCACCCGAATGGAGAACAGCAGAAGATCTGCCTGGATGGATTGCTACAGTATATTCCTCATAATCCTTTCCTGCAATGCTGGCATATTTTCTTAAATTTCTATATTTAATTGATAAATACTAACATCAAGCCAGATGCTTGTAGCTCAAGAGGCCAACGTTTGTCACCTATGATTGTGTTGCAGAGCTGTTGTTGCATTTTGAAAAATCCAGCTCATGGAATTTCAAGGTGTGATTTTCTGAAAATAAAATGATCAAAGATTGGATCAGGGACAATACAAGAACAGATGATCTTGAGTTGATCAATTCCCATGCATTAAGGCAAAGTCAGGCTTTTAGCAGCCTTAATGAATTTCTGTGGAGAAAAGTGAGAAAAGGTGAAACTGCAGTTATAATTCAGATATTGTTCTTAATACTTGAAGGTATTCTTAGAGGAGGGGGGGGGAATAATCTGGCAATGAGAAACTTTTTTTAAAAGGAATTGCAAGGAGAAAATCAGCCACTGAACTTGCAAATAAGATACTGGGTTGAGGAAAGAGAAAGAAAAATTGAGACAGTTACTTGTGTATCAGCAAAAATTGGGGCAAAAGGTTATTAGGATGTTCATACAGTTTATAGGTGCTAAATTATTAATATATGTAAAACACTAATTACTACAGTATCATTTAAACCAACTCTAGTGCATCTCAGTACACTACTTAATTGTTGCTTCTGTTTTAAAGCTTGAACTTGCATTGGATACAGCAATCATTTCAGGATTTAAGATTAAAAGTATGGGTTATAAAATACATAATACCACTCCAATTAATTGTCATATTGCAGATGATATAACCTTCCTTCCTTCACTTCACTTTTACAGCTGTCCATTATTGGAATCAAACCTTATTTCACTTTTCCTTTTAACTTATGATTTTCGTACACACATATATATACACACACATATATATACACACACACATATATATACACACACGTGTATATACACACACGTGTATACACACACATGTGTATACACACACGTGTATACACACACGTGTGTATACACACATACATATATATACATACATACATACATTATATATATAATATATATATATATATATTCTAATTTACATTTGACGTACGTTTTATACATTTATTTTGCTTTTATGTTCCAACCAATTATACCATTTGTTCCATACTTTATAATAATCCGTATCCTCTCTGTCATGTAATTCCTTTGTTAGTTTGTCCATCTCTGCACATTCTAACACTTTTTTGATTATCATTGCGCTTGTGGGAACAGTTCCTAATTTCCAATTTGGGGCATAAATGATCCGGGCTGCTGTTGTTATATGGAGTATAATATATTGATTGTTTTTATTTATATTTCCTCTTATGATTCCCAACAAAAATAACTCTGGTTTCAATTCTAATTTTTGTTCTGTGATTTCCTCCAACCATCTTTTAATTTTTTTCCAATACTTCTTCGCCTCTGGGCACATCCACCACATGTGGTAGAACGTCCCTTGGTCATATTTACACTTCCAACAGTTTGCTGATATGTTTGGGGATATTTTTGCCAATCTTGCCGGAGATATGTGCCATCTATAGAACATTTTGTAAATGTTTTCTTTGTATGTTGCTGCCATTGTCAATTTATAATTTTGCTCCCAAATTTTTTCCCAATACTCCAATTCGATCGTGTAACCAAAATTTTGGGCCCAAATAACCATTATCTCCTTAACTATTTCCTCTTCCATTTTGACATTCAACAAACGTAGACTTTTGATATCATTTTTTCTTCTGTTCCTAATAACATTTTATCCAATTCTTGCTGTTCTTTTTGAAATCCATATTGTATTACATCTTTTTTGTATCTGGACTGTATTTGTAAATAGGGCCACCAATCTATTTTTATACCTGACAGTTTCAATTCCTGTTTTGATTTAAGGTTGTCCTGCTTATCTAGTAATTCTTTGTATGTCACTATCTTATTGAGGTCTAAAACATTTGGATATATTATTGCTTCCATAATAGATAGCCATTTTGGAATTTTGATGTAATATTTTTCCTTAATTTTCAGTCAAACTTCTAGTAGTGCCCCTCTTATCTGGTGTCTCTGAAAATATGTGTGTGATTTGTGTTTCCCCTCCCAAATGAAAGCGTGTCAGCCAATCTGTAAATCATGTCCCTCTATAGTCAGTATTCTTTTGTTTTTAAGTAGTATCCATTCCTTCAACCACGTTACAGCCGCCGCTTGATGGTATAGTTCCTAATCCGGAACTCCGAATCCTCCTCTACTTCTCTTGTCTTGTAATAGTTTTAATTTTATTCAGGCCTTTTTCCCAAGCCAAATGAATTTCAAAATTATCCTATTCAAATCTGTATAAAAAAATTTTCCCTAATTTTATCGGGACTGTTTGAAATAGATAAAGAATTTTGGGTAGAATATTCATCTTTATAACTGCTATTTTTCCAATTAAAGAAATTTGTAATTTATTTATTTATTTATTTTATAAAATTTATATGCCGCCCAACTCCCGAAGGACTCTGGGCGGCTTACATCATAAAAAAATAAAACATATAAAAACAATTTAAAAAAACCATCTATATTTAAAATAAAAACTTTAACACAACCATACATGGGCCAATCAGAACAACTATTGGCCCCAGGCCTGCCGGCAAAGCCAGGTCATAACGGCTTTACCGAAGGACTATGGGCGGCTTACCTCATAAAAAAATAAAACATATAAAAACAATTTAAAAAAACCATCTATATTTAAAATAAAACATTCACACAACCATGCATGGGCCAATCAGAACAACTATTGGCCCCAGGCCTGCCGGAAAAGCCAGGTCTTAACGGCTTTATGGAAGGCCAGTAAGGTGGGGGTAGTACGGATCTCGGGGGGAAGCTGGTTCCACAGAGTCGGAGCGGCTACAGAGAAGGCCCTCCTCCGCGGGCCCGCCAGCCTACACTG
>QLTV01002545.1:558244-579047 GCA_003457575.1 Thermophis baileyi | reverse complement strand
CAAAAAATTTTTTTCAAATTATTATTAAAAAAAAAAGATGGCGGTGCCCACGGACCGGCACCGACCGAACCGGATCAGTGATGTCATCGTGACATCACCAGCGGGTCGCTACCAGTTCGGAAGAACCGGTCCGAACCGGGAGGAACCCACCCCTGTTGCAGTATCAAAGCTCTGCTGGATGTGTTTTCCTGCATGAAGCTCCTCTTAATTGCCACAGGGAGAAGACAAAGGACATGAGTTGCGTTCTCAGTTTGAAAGGAAACAAATTAGTATTGTCTGGCTCAGGTGACCCTGTCTTAAAAATCCCAACAAAGCTTTTTGTACTAGGAAGATCTTTCGTTTCTTGAATAAAGAATTCAGGTTTGGTTTATTCTCGTGTACCAGGATCTAAATTCTTAATACAGCAGAAGTAACAAGCAGCTTCAAAAAAGAAAAAGAAAAAAGGGATAACACCCCCCCCCAATATGAATGAAAGAAATGAAAAAGTCAAGAATTTTGAGATGCATTCAATACAATAGAAATACTCAGATCACTGTGTAAAATAAAATAAGGGTGTTCTGGGAAACAGCTCTATTTTCTGAACAAAAATAATGATTTCAACTGCTATTGGAACCTGATGGTCTCAGTTGCTTGGCAAATGAATGAGGTAAAAACAAGGTTTTCAAATGTCACAGTTGTTGGGTTGTGGCCAACTTGCAGAGGCTCCCAGGCATTGTTGATATAACCTTTGTTATCTTAACCAAATCTAAGCATTTTCTACGAAGTAAAATATCTGAAGGATTTTAGAAGCAGCCATGAGAAAAAAAGCTTCCAAAAAGCAAAGCAAAAGCAAATGTACTAAGGCCTCTATTAATATGAATATATGTATCACAGGATCAATGTCTGTAGGCAGCAGAAACAAAGATGAGGAAAATAAAAAGAGATTGTATTCTTTCCTTGTATAGGTTCCTCCATGTGAGGAAAAGCTGAGGAAGAAGTATTTGAATTTTTGCCTAAGAAAGTCAATTCAGTCCAGCTACTGAAAGAAGTGGGAAGAAGTTCTTCAAAGAGAATATGATGGTCTAAGCCTTCGTGGTCAGTATCTCTTGGACAGTGTTGGGCTTTGGGGTTTAATAAAGGTCTTTAGTTTAGGTCTTGGTCTACAGAACAGATTTCTTGACGTTTCAACTGGTAATGGTAGCTGGCATCTTCAGAGGCCAAGTGGTCTCCAGGCAACTGAGCAAGAGCTGGCTGAGCTCCTGTCTTTATAGCCAAGGGTCCTTCAAAAAGGCTTTGCTTTAATGAACTCACTATAATCAAAGCTAGAAAATTCCTCTTACCGTTTTCAAGATTCTTTATTTATCCTGGTTTCCCTGAAATCTGTGTTGCTCTTGCTTCCTTAGGCTTGCCAGGAACTTGACAAATCTTGCCGGAGGCTTGACAAGTTTGAATACACTTCTTTGGAAGACTGAATTCATTTCTAATTGAGAATTAAAATTTACATCTTTATCAAAACACTTTCAACTGAACAAGAACAAAGTAGAAGGATGCAGTCTGCAATCTGAACAAATTCATTAGACCAATAGAAGTCTAATTAATCCAACAGAACGAATTCCAAAATGGCGATGCAAAGGATTGCATTAATGCCCCAGAACCCTGTCTGTCATATATTATTAATAACTCCCTTGAACATTCATAACAGAATATATTACAGAACAATGAAATATACTACAGTGTTCTGAAATCCATTTGGCAGTTTCTCAAAAATATTCTTCTCCGTTTTAAATATCTTGTTCCTAGGATGCTTGAAAAATTATTTCAAGTTGCTTGTGCTCATATTTTTAACTTTACTGATTTTTAAAGACAAGGACTGATACTTTCTGTTCTAGCTTTCCCTCATTCCCTTGATAGTACGCGACGAGTACTATCAGTATTAAGCCAGGGCTGGAAGCCTCCGCTTTCCAGCACCCTTATATCTATCCCGCCCTTCACCTAACCACCATCCGGCGATCCCTAATCCCTCCCCCTCAGATGTTCGGCTTTCGTTTCAAACGGCCCACCCGACGTGGCATCGCAACTGTTCATTGCTGATGTCATCCGCCGGCGCCTTGCATCGCCGTGAGTCGTGGGGCCCGTGGAGAATGCCTGCTGCCGTTTGTTGTGCCAGCTGCTCGCGCTGGCATCCCCATTGTCGGGGCCATGTAAGTTGCTGCCAGCCGCACCTCCCATTGCCTCTCCCCCCCATGAATGTCGAGCCTCGGACTGGGGCTCGACAGGCGGCTCCCCTCTACCAGGGGTCCACCTAGAAAACACAATGCAGAGGGGTTAGTTTTGTGCAGGCAAGTGGCTGCACCCCCTGGTTTATGTGGATACTTCTGATGGAACCGTCGTAATAGTCTTGCGGCCCTGACATCCTGCGCCACCACCCAGGATGCTTCAGTAAGGGATACCCCTTCCACCGTGCCAGGTATTGGATTTTTCCTCTATATAGTCTTGAATCCAATATTTCATCTATTTTATAGTGGTCCGTGTCCACAGGCCCTGGGGGTTCGGGGAGAGGTCTACATTTGACGGTCTCTCTCTGAAAATGTGGCTTGTTGCTAAGGTGGCGAGTAGACCTTTCATCAATGGTAGAGGGTAGAGATGCTCCACACACACCCCGTTCAGGCCACGGGGTGTAGGCACGCCTACACATAGGCGTAGACCCCCATCCTTTTTCTCCCGAAACAGAACTGGCGCAGCCATCCTTGACCTACTGGGTTGGACGAATCCGCGGGTTAGATTCTTGTCTATATAGCGTCTCAGCTCCTCGAGTTCTTTTGGTGTCATTGAATACATACGGGGTTTTGGCAGTTTAGCCCCAGGTATTAGCTCAATGGCACAATCGGTCGGATGGTGAGGTGGTAAAACCTCACACTCCTCTTCACTGAACACCGCTGCCAAATCCCCGTAAATACCTGGATAACCTGGATAACCCAGGTCTGTGGATGCATTCCCTCGACATGTCTCAACCCCGTCTTCTGTTCCCCCCTTCACCTGTTCTTATGCCATAGGCTCAGGACCGAGCACCATTCTTAACCTCCTGAAACCCCCTTCCCACCATATGGTGGGTTTGTCTAGCCAGGCTAAACCCAGAATGATGGGCTCAATCATTTTCTCAACCACGATAAACCTGATCTTCTCCCAGTGTTCCCCTATCTCTAACTTCAGCCGGCACCCCCCTCCCCCCCAAGCATAGATCCATCCATCTGCTCAAACTTGATGGACTGACGCATCCTCACCCCTTGGATCCCCAACTCATAAAGTACAGCATGGCGTATCAAGCACTGAGTGCAACCTGAATCGATTAGGGCATCATATCTGGCCCCCTGTGAGGTGTGTGGGTTCCGAATGATCACAGGGATCAAAAAGGGACAAATGGGATCATTCACCATCGGGTCCTCAAAGTCCTCTTCATCGCTATCACAGGACACCACTGGAAACCGTCCAGCCCCTGACAACATCCCAATCTCCTTGGCTGTTGTCTGTTAGTCCGATGGTGGCATCTGGGCTGTCACTCGTGACCGTTCAGGCGTCGGTCGGGGCCGCTCTTTTGCCTTTCCCCCAGTTGATGGTGGTTTTAGGCCCAGCGTTCGGGGTACCCGAGGTGGACACTGTGCTGCTTGGTGGCCCACCTGATTACATCTAAAGCATTGAAACAATGGCCTCCTGGCCTGGTCAATGGCCTCTGGCTACAGAAGGTCTTACAACCTTAGGGGGTACAAGCCTATCCACAGGTCTTCTCAGCTGTCCAAGGCCCGCATCCCCTCATGACCAGAATTCTCTCAATCCAACATCTAAGTCTACATCTGCCCGGAACCAGTCATGCAGGTGGGGTGGTACACCCCTGTACACACATGCTTGCCATACTTCCCGATCCAGGCCCATGCGAAATTGATGGACCAACAGTCTTTCTGGCCAAGCTCGCAGTCATCCGGCTATTTTGCAGAATTCCCT
This sequence comes from Thermophis baileyi, assembly GCA_003457575.1. Classification (NCBI taxonomy): domain Eukaryota; kingdom Metazoa; phylum Chordata; class Lepidosauria; order Squamata; family Dipsadidae; genus Thermophis; species Thermophis baileyi. Next base: position 575,072 of record QLTV01002545.1, on the reverse strand, counting down.
CACATACTCCTTAGCCGATCGACCCTGCTGTTTAAGTGCCAGGAGCTCCCCCTCTGCCAGCTGTGCCTGGGACCCGTCTTCGAATCGCACTCGTAGTGCTTCCAAGAAAAGTCCTATATTTGCCAGTTCCCTGGCATGGTCACTATGGAGGTCAGCTACCCAGTCCGCGGCCTCCCCCATCAGCACTGCAGTGACCGCCACCACCATCGACCACTGGGATGGGTACAATCATCCGTAAAGATCCATATGACTAATGATCTGACTGAGGAAGAGGGCCACACAGTCAGGGTTGCCATCAAATGTGGCCTGTACTGGTGGGGGGCCTCAGGCCACATGGTGGCTCCGCAACCCAGGAGCCCAGGGCAGAGCCTGATCGGGCAACTGTGATGTCGCACCCTGGCCATCCAGGTCTGTGGGACCCCAGTTGTCTCCTTTGGGCCTGCTGTCCCAACCCCTGAGCCACGGGGCCCCTGCAGGATGCCTGTTCCACACCTCGTATGACGTCCCCCAGAGATGAGCCTTGTTCCCAGGGTCCTTGCCATTAGATGTCCCTAGACTGGCCGGGCATGTGGTCCAAACATAACTTGGGGCTGGCAAGATGGAAGCGGGTCTCTGAGGAAGGGCCTGTACTCCCCCCTTGCCAGGGGCCTGATGGGTCCAGTCCCATTGCCCAAGGCTTCCAGGACGGTGCATCCCAAAAACTAGCCCCCCCAAAGCATTCCCTCAAAACATCCATTGTATTGCTGCCAGGGCCAGTGGAATAGCTCCACTCCCCCTCTTCATCTTCTGTCCAACGTCTCTCCCTCCACCCTTAAAACAGGGCTCCAACGCGAGGAGGCGTGGACATCCTGGGGCCGGCAGTGCCAGTCAGGGCAGAGCTATGCCACCATCCACCGGTGCTGCCTGACCAATCCCATCTCCAGGGTCAAGCTGGCTCTCTGCTGGACGTCCCTCCTTCCTCCGTTCCTTTGGTCTCACAACAGGCTGCTCCACTTCCTCTTGGACCTCCGTCTCCACCTCCTTCTCATCCGCCACAGCCTCTGTTACCAAATCCTCCGTTGACGTCCCTTCCGCCATCCTAGAGCTCTCCTCACTTCAAGCACTTCAGGTAAGCAGGAAAGAAAAAGAGAGCGCTGGCTTTCTCTCGGCCGGTCTAGGCTGGACCCATGTGAGATACACAGAAAGCAGAAGCTGAGTTACTGTACTAATACCAAGCTTTATTCGCGCTACAAATCTGGTCCTCAGTACGCGACAAGTACTATCAGTATAAAGCCAGTGCTGGAAGCCTCTGCCTTCCAGCGCCCTTATATCTATCCCGCCCTTCACCTAACCACCATCTGGCGATCCCTAATCCCTCCCCCCTCAGCTGTTAGGCTTTTGTTTCAAATGGCCTGCCCGACGCGGCATCGCAACTGTTCATTGCTGATGTCATCTGCCAGCACCTCGCATCGCCGTGAATAGCGGGGCCCGTGGAGATTGCCTGCTGCCGTTCATTGTGCTGCTGCTCGCGCTGGCATCCCCGTCATTGTCGGGGCCATGTAAGTTGCCGCCAGCCACACCTCCCTTTGCTTCCCCCCCCCCAGGAATGTCAAGCCTCGGACTGGGGCTCAACAACTATTCCATTTCTGGATAGCATATCAAAAAGGATTCCAGAAAAGCTAGAATACTTTCAAATAATGTAGTGACAATGATCAGAGGAGTAGACAGTGAGCCTATGAAGAGAGATTGAAGTAATTAGGGATATTTAGTCTTGAGGAGAGAAGACCCGTATGATAGCATTCTTCAAATACTCAAAAGGATATCACACAGAAGATCAGGACCTGATCTCCTTCATTCCACAGTACAGGATAGGGAATAAAAAAAATTAAGGATCCAATCTGGGTCAGAGGTTTTGTCTTCCAAGTTTTAAGACTCATGCTGGAGCCTGTCTTCAAGGAACTTCTCTCTAGCAGAGTGGTCTGTGTATGATATTTATAGTGCCTGGTGTAAGTGGCTTTTTAGATGTTGATTGGGGTGTGCTGATGGCTGGCTTTTAAGTTATTAGCTGTCATTTGTTTGTGCTGACCAGCCCTCACCTTCTCAGTACTTGATAGGCTGGTGGTAAATCAGCACTCCTATTGATTGACAAGGGACCTGTTTCCCAGGCTTCAATCACTTCCCTGGCTGCTTTTGTGCTTAATCGTCCAATCTTAGTAGCTACAAAATTGAATGTGTGTCCTTGTTCATTGCAGTGTGAGGCTACCAATGAATTCGGGTCTCCTCATTTGACTGCTTGCTTGTGTTCTTGTAATCTGGTGGTTAGCTTCCTCTCCATCTGTCCTACATAGTCACAGGGGCAATCCATGTAGGGGATTCAGTAGATTACACCTCCAAACGATCTTTACACTGCATAATTTGTCCTCGCATGGTAGCTTCTGGACAGTATACGATGCCCACTTGCAGATCTTGGAAGCTGTGTTCTACAGCTTCCACTTTTTTTTTTTTTTTAATGTATGGCAGGGTGTGCATGTGGTTGGTCCTGTACCTTGTTTTTTTCTTTTCTCTCCCCACTGTGTTGTGCAGACATCTTGTTACAAATGATTGTGGGTACCCATTCTGCTTGAATTGTTCACTTAGGTACCTGCTCTCCAGCTGTTTGGATTGCTGGGTACTACAGTCGGTTCTCACCCTGCCATAGAGTGTTCTGATGCAACTCTTTTTGTATGACAGTGGATGGTTGCTGTTGAAATTCAGAATGTGTGGGGTGTTGGTGGCCTAGTGATAAACTGTAGTTTCTAGGCTTCCTCTTGTCTGTTGACAAGTACATCTAAAAACGATAATTACCTAGCTGTTTCTTCCTCCATTGTGAACTGTATGTCGGGGAAGATGGAGTTCGGTATGGTATGAAAGTCTTTAAGTACATTTCTCTTGATGATGACAAATGTGTCATCCACATAGTGGCACCCAAAATTACAGTAGGTGTGTAGTTCTGAAATGCACGGTGTTCTAATTCATGCAGGATTGTTTCTGCAATGACTCCTGATATTGGGAATCCCATGGGCATCCCTTTTATTTGTTCATACATTTCACTTTTGAATGTGAAGAAGGTGCTTCGACAGTGTTGAAGTAGCTGCATGATTTGTTCTGATTAGGTTGTTCTGATCTGTGTTTTATTTTTCTTCTAGTTTTCTATTACTTCATATGTTAAGTGGGGATGGATGGATGGATGTAAATGGGGACACTACATCAAAGGAGACCATGATCTCATCAGGAGCCACATTTAAGTTTTGTAGTTTTGTCAGAAATTGTGTGGATGATGTGACTGTGCTGTTCGAGGGTTGGATCAGGAAGCTTAAGCATTGTGACAGCCATTTAGCCAGGTTATACATAGAAGGGGTCTCGTAGCGCTACTGTAGGTCTGAGGGAGACTCCTATTTTGTGTATCTTGGGGAGTCCATAGAATCTTGCTGGGGCAGCATCTGTTCCTCTCATTTTCCACCATTCCTTCTCCATCATACAGTTGGTTCGTCTGAGTTGGCTGATCGTTCACAAAGAAGCACAGTGATTCTATCTACCCATGCTACATTCTAGACCTGCAAATCTGACCCAATATGGGTCATCTATGACTACCAATCGGTGGCTCAGTGGCTAAGACGCTGAGCTTGTTGATCAAAAGGTTGGCAGTTCAGCGGTTCAAATCCCTAGTGCCGTGTAATGGGGTGAGCTCCCGTTACTTGTCCCAGCTTCTGCCAACCTAGCAGTTCGAAAGCGCGTAAAAAATGCAAGTAGAAAAATAGGGACCACCTTTGGTGGGAAGGTAACAGCGTTCCGTGCGCCTTTGGCATTTAGTCATGCCGGCCACATGACCATGGAGATGTCTTCGGACAGTGCTGGCTCTTCGGCTTTGAAACGGAGATGAGCACCGCCCCCTAGAATCGGGAACGACTAGCACATATGTGCGAGGGGAACCTTTACCTTTACCTTATGACTACCAACCTTTTTTTTTTTCAATTCTAAGTTTTATTAATTTTCTACTATTACATTTAATTAGTGCTTAATAAACATCGTGTTGTCTGGGTTATTTTATTTGCTTAACAATACCAATTATATTCCTAATCTTTACCCCTTTTTTCCAGTCATTTGTAAAATAAATTCCATGTTTGATGGTATTCTGTATCTTCTTTCTGTTTATTCTTCAATGTAAGTCTGTTCATTTCTGCACAGTCCAATATCTTCTTAATTATCTCTTCATCTAGTGGTATTTCTTCATTTTTCCAATGCTGAGCAAATACAATCCTTGCTGCTGTTAATACATGCAATATTAAATATACACTTTATTTATCAAATTTTTCTGGTACTATACCTAATTAAAAAAAAAGTTCAGGTTTAAGATCTACATGTTTTCCTGCCATTTTTTTCTAACCAGATGTGTATTTTTGCCCAAATTTTTTTTTTGCTTTAACACAAGTCCGCCATAAATGGTAATATGTGCCAGAGTTTTGGTTACATTTCCAACATTTACTAGACTACCAATCTCTTTTGAAGATGGAATGTCAGTCCTTGATCCACTTTGCTCCTCTACATTCCAGTTCCCATTTTAAACTCTGCAGCAGCTTGACTTTATACTATCATAAATCATGTGGCAATGAGGCATCTAGCACCAATATCTGTTGCACTAATATGACATCCTGGCATGCAACACTGGTCAAGTGCAACATGTCACGCGATCATTCCAAGCAATAATATTCCAGTGGTAGTCACCATTGATCTTCAGCAAGAAGCCTTGTTCAGCTGACACAGTGGTTTTTACAATCGGCAGAATTTTCCTGTGTTATCATTTTGTAAGGCTGGGACATTTATTATGATTGAGTGATTTAAGTATTGCTGAAGTAACTATTGAGAAAATATTGGACCGTTCCTTTTATACTTGTTCAGCATACTATGATGTTCAGCAATTGTTTAAAAACTGGAGCAATACAGTTCTTTTCTATTGAGGGAGAATGATTAGGGTACTCTAGTAGAGAAAATATTTCATTTTGTAATGGTTTACAAAGAGCATCGGCTCTTGAGTGGCATATCAAAAGCAGCAGATGAATGAATGCTAGAGTTTGAACATCATCTGCATTTGGGGGAGGAAAGATTCTGTCTTGTTTCCCTGCCTTCTGAATCAACAAATATTTCAACTTGTGATAAACAATATATTAGTGAAGCAAACAATAGATGTTACTATTGTTCATCAGTTTCACAAGGTATGAATCATCTTTGTTAATAAAAGAAAGAGTGTAAATGGAGCCTTGTTTGACACATATTAGGTATTTAACTTACGTTTTTGTCTTGGCATCATAACAATAACGAAAACCTATAGAGAACATTTTGTCAAGCTGTTCTAAGAAACAGCTTCTAAAGGGCTTAGTCATCATTGGTAGATGATCTCTTTAGGAAAGTTCTCTTGGAAAGAAAACTGCCAAAAGTACATAATTTGAATGAGACTTTTGTAAAACAAAAAAAATACCCCCCCCAAAACCCCAACCCTTGCCAGATGTTTTGGCCAATATGCAGTCAAGGAGTTGGAACAAGTTCTCTGGGAAGCAATATTTGAGGGTCTTCCATTCCCCCCCCCACTAAATGAATACAGAAGAGTAAAAAAAAATTGCATTACTAGAGAAGAGGTAACAGAATTTTCCTCTCTGAAGATAACCCAATGAGGGTATGCAAGGAAAAATTCAGGTGAAACAGAACCCACCCCCCATAATTACTTTATGGCACTTGCTAAAGGAAAATGTAATAACTTTAATAATGATGGTAACAATTCAGTTCTTAAGCAAAGCAGTCACTAAGTGAAACCGCAATTGTGTTTCCAATTTTCCTTCAACTTTCCTTTGCTTTACAAATTCATCAAGATTATAAATGTGGGCATTGGTCACAGTTACTTTTTCATCACTGTTGAAATTGCAAATGGTCACTATTCAAGGCAGTCGCTAAACTAGGACTATCTATAATGTTATATATTTGTAAGCAGGTAGAGTTTGTTTGTTTGTTTAATGCTGAGATCACCTTCCTGGATGATTTTATAAAAGTTTATAATAATGGGGGTGTTCTGACCCAGCTCCCCAAATACGACAAACCCTCTGAAGTTAACTCAAAGATCCTTTATTAGGAGTGCCAGCAGCCCCGGCAAAAAGTTTCTCTCTCAATGCAGGCTAACAAGTCCGTCTGGCCAGAAGATGAATAGTTGTCTGCCACACATATTCATCTCTGCCCCCTGCCGTTTATCCCCATAGTTAGGGTGGGGCTTCGTTAGCAGCGGTGGCTCTTCCTTCCCAAGGATCGGCCCACGGTTTTCCCCTGCTCTCCTCTCCTATGCCTTCTGCGCATCTGCACGTTAGGCACTGGACCCAGCTGTTCCTCCTCTTCCTCATCAGCCACCTCCAGACCTAGGGGCTGTTGACTCTCCATCTGAGGGCTGACGGATGGCCCAGGCTCCACCTCTGTCTCTCTCTCTCTGCCAGCTCCATTCCCTCTTCCTCCTCATCCTGCCGCTGCCCCCCCCCCCCCCGCCTCCTCCTCCTCCTCCTCCTCCTCCTCCTCCTCCTCCTCCTCCTCCTCCTCCTCCTCCTCCTCCTCCTCCTCCTCTGATTTGGCTGCTGGAGGGGCCGGCAGCCGACAGGCCACAACAGGGGGAAATATTTTCCATTTATTTCAGTGGGTCTAAGCAGAACCATATTTAGATTCATTCCATTGGGCATTAATGTTGAATGATAAAAAATATTTCTCTTCTTCTGGTAAATAAATACACAAACAGAAGAACATTTCAATATAATGCCATTTAGAAAAAAAAATAGAAGAATTTGGGGATTACGTTTACTCTTCTCTAAGCTTCCCAAGATTTTATTCCATTTTTATTCCTTTTTTTTTAAAAAAAGGTGGATTGTAGCAGTGATGAATTCTCTAAGAAGCATCCGTTTCTAGATACTTCATCTCTGTTGCCTATTGCTGCATACAGAGTTATTCTGAAAAGAATTTTGGATTTCACAAGCTTGAACAACTAATGTCAGTCATACAGCTCATCTCATTAGTTTTCTTTCTGTACTAATGAGGCTACAATTCTAAATATTGCTCCTGCCATCCTGGCACTTTCTAAGTTGATCTTTAATTCATCCCCCTTTAATTATCTTCCCAGATTCTCATCAGCTAGATCTTAGAGCTTCCAAAAATGAGGTGTTAACAACTTGTTGTCTTTTGTTATAAAAAGGAAACCAAGTGTAGCACACCCAGTTCCCTTCCTGTTTCTCTTCTCATTAGCAGGGATTTCAACTCCAGTACTCTGGCACAAATTATAATAGTTCAGCTTTTCCCAGTATGTGTAATTTTGCAGCATTATTAATTCATCTATCTGGCCATCCTTTCCACATGAAGCTAAGTGGATTAATTTATAAACTTATTGGAGAATGCCAGATGAAAAGTTTGTCCCTCGTTGTCAACTGTCAATTTTTCACATTACCTCATCTATTTCTTGAGCAAAGATACACGTTCCTTAATTGCTCTAACAATTCTTTTTCCGGTCCCCCCCCTCCATGTTTCAATTCGCCACTATTTTAAGCTTAGGAGTTTCTTTTCATATTCTTTTTGTTATTGCAAGTCATTAAAATAAGAGTTGGTATATATCTCACCCAATCTCAATGTTCTGTCCATACACCGCTCCTGCACAATCTTGGTTCCCGATTGTCCCAGCTGCCAGCAATGGCGGCCGTGCCTGCTGCCGTTCGGGGAGAGCTTGCTTCGGACCTAATGAGGAATTTGCGATTTCCTCATGGTCAGCGAAGCGCCTCTCCTTCCTTCACCGTCCCTACAAGATGGCTGTGACCCCGAAGGGTCTCCTGGCAGTGGTTACCAGCTGGATTTTCGCGGGACTCAGGAGAGCCCGCTATTTTCCAGCTGTTCTCGCCGCGGTTCCAACCGGAGGTCCAATTGCTCTAACAATTAAAGCATATTGGACTCCCAGTTAAAGTTAACAGCTTATCTAGGCTTATCTAGATGAGGGGTTTTCAAACTTTCAGGTTGCAGGACCTTCCAGTTGAAAACTTTTTTTCCCCCAGAACCCCTGATCAAAAGATAAAGCTCCTGTGATAGAAGAACATGGGCTGGGTTATACTGATTTTCTTCCCCTTAATCTCTCATAGAACTCCAGGGTTGAAAACCCCAGATCTAGAACTTTTGTTTTTGTAATGATTTAGATTATAGAAGAATAGAAATAGATTATTATTTAGCAATTCATGAACATATGCATGTTTGACTGTGCAATGTTGTTAATTTTGAAACTGATGGGTTTCTCTACAGATCTCTCACTGAGTGTGGCGCAGTGGTTAGAAGGCACTATTGCAAGCTAATTCTGCCAACTGCCAGCAGTTTGATCATGATCAGCTCAAGCCTTCCATCCTTCCGAGGTCAGTAAAATGAGGACCCAGCTTGTTGGGGGCAATATGCTCACTCTGTAAACTGCTTAGAGAGGGCTTTAGCGCACTATGAAGTGGTATATAAGTCACTCAGATTCATTCCCATGTGTGGAAATAGTCCATGTGAGATGCCAATGGAGAGGTCTTGCCCTGTTATCTGGGAATGGTTTGATCCAGTTGGCCCTGATGAAGTGGACAGGGCCCTTGATGCTGTGAAAGCCTCCAAGATGGTGACTAGTGGGTGAGTCCTGATAGGTGCTTAATACATCACCAGAGGAGGAGATATTTCAGGATGCTTTTAAGCAAGACCTGGTTCATCCCCTCCTTTAAAAAAAACCCATCACTGGATCCCACCTGCCTGGACAATTTCATCCAGTTTCCAACCTCCTATTCTTAGGGAAGGTTGTGGAAAAGATGGTGGCCTGGCAGCTGCAGAGGGTCCTGGATGGAATAGATTAACTGGATCCCTTTCAGTCAGGATTCAGGCCTGGTTATGGGATGGAAACAGCATTGGTTGCGCTTGTTATTATCTCTGGTGAGAGCAAGATGGGGATAGTGCATCCATCCTCACTCTCCTTGACCTCTCAACAGCTTTTGATACCATCAACTATAGTATACTTTTGAGCTGGCTGCATGGGATAGGGTTGGGTGACTGTGAGTAGGGATTGTTGGTCCAGGAAAGGACATAATTGGTGTGCAAACCGCAGTTGTGCAAAGGCCCTCCTGGCCATGGCTGCCACCTGCTCTTCAAGCAGGAGTCGCGACTCCAAGAGAACCTCCAGATTACGCACAGGGGCTGTTTGGGGCAGTGCACCAAGCACCCCAAACCCAGAGCTACTCAGTCTTGCCAGGTTTCAGTTTCAACCCGTTCCTTCCCCATCTAGGTCAGTGTTTCTCATTCTTGGCAACTTTAAGATGTATACTGGCTGGGGCATTCTAGGAGTTAAAGTCCACAGATCTTAAAATTACCAAGGTCAATTGATACTGATCTAGACCAACTTCTGAATTCAGGAGACCACTAAACCATTTCAATTCCACTGAATTGAAACATTCAGTGAGGGCAAGGCTACCATTGTTTCAGGCAGACTGTGCCATACATAATACCTCTTGCCACCAAGATACTCTTCCTCATGTTCAGTCTGAATCTTTCTTTTAATTTCAGGTTTTAGATCCTTGGTTTCAGCAGAGAACTGTTCTTCCCAGCTCACTTTTTATTAACTCCACATGCTCAGATTCTTAACTGTTCTTCATAAAAATTCTGGAAACCAAACCCTACCCTCCAGGTAGCTTTTCCCTTTTAAACTGTGATGCCAACAACTGGAGAAGTCTCTAAGTGTAGACTAATTGGTGCAGACTAAAATGGGGAATAATTAATTTCCATGATCTGGGCACAACATTTCTTTAATGTAGCCCAAGATTATCTTGAATTTTTTAAAGTGCTGGACAGGACTGCTAGCTTGTTTAACAGGTAGTCCAATAGGACGGGGCCTCCTTTCATGTCCCCGTCAAGGAGCTGGAGCGAATGACAGCTCAGCCCACCACACAGCAGCACTCGGGTTTTCAACATGGACCCTCTAACCTCCAACCTAGCATCCAAACGTGAATCGCCACGCTCCTGGTGGTTTGTTGGTTGGGCTGTTTAATACTAACTTTTTTGGCAAATCCTTGGTTGGGGTCTTGTTTACTTCTAGATTGTTAATCTTGGTGTCAATTTAGGCTCATCTGTGTGTTGATTAATGGGTGGGATAATTTGGTCTTTTTGTTCCCTTTTTGGCGTGTTGACCCTGAAGATGACATATGTGTAGCCATATTTTATTGTAGCCTTTGTCTATTCTTCTCTTAGCTTAAATTAGGTTTCTGCAAAGGATTTTACTGGTACTTCAGGCTCACCACAGTCTAGCTGAAAGGGGGGTTATAGAGATAAGGGGGGAATGTTATGTCTAGAGGGCATTCTTTCCTGTGGGAACAGAGAAGATGCCTGCAGCTGGAGGAAGGTGGAGTTTGGAGTCATCAGACTGATGGACTGAGAAATGATTGGAGGTTGTGATTCTGGGGGGAAGTTTCAAACTTTTGCTTTTTACTGGGTGTAATTCCGGAATCTGGCCAGAGTCGGAATTACACCAAGACCTTGCCAATTTGATATGTTCCTAATAAATAGACTTTAAGAAAGATGGGTGCCTTGGATTTTTGTTCTGGGGACATATTACTTGGAACCTTGACAGATTGTTTCATTTGCATAGTCTGTATATGTTGTTTATGTCTATGTGTCTATTGATGGACAATTTGTGAAAGTACCAGGCTTACAGGAATTCTCATGTTTTTGGTCTTGGCTTGGTCTAGGATGGTCATGGTTTCCCAGTGGAAACTATGGTTAAATCTGTCCTTATGTTGTGAAATTAAAGTGTTTTCATCATGTCTTCTGGCTGCTAATTAGTGTTCATGAATGCATTCTGCTGGTCTTTTGCCTGTTTGTTCTATATAGTGGCTGGTGCAGTATTTATACTTTACGTTGTAGATGACTCCTGTTTTTTCTTTTGGAGCTGTTGGGTCTTTTGGTTTACTTAGGATCTTTTGGAGGGGATTGGTTGGTTTGTGTGCTACACTGATTCTATGTGGCTGTAAAAGTCTTTGGTGGTTTCTGAGATGTTTTTGATGTATAGTACCGGTAGTGTTATCTCTTTATGGCTTGTGTTGGTTGTGCTATATTGGATTGAGTGGTCAGACACTTTCTGATGAAATTGCATGGATATCCCTTTGGTTGGAAGATGATGTATAGATGCTCTTTCCTTTTTCTGATGTTCAGGGTTGCTTGTGCTTGTCTAAATAACTCCTTTTTCTCTGGTGGGAGGTTGGGTTATTACTTTGGTCATGGAGCACTTGATTGGTCTTTTGATACACTTGTGTTTCTAGTTTGCCATCATAACTTGCTGATAAGGATATCCTGGAAGGGTAATGAATTGTTGTTTTCTTCTTCTCCTTTGAATTAGATTCCTTTGAAGATGTTGTTGATAGTTTTATGGTTGTTCTCTAATTGATCCTTTTTTATTATGGTGAAAGTGTCATCTACATACCTGATCCATATTTTGAGTTGTGTTTGGGGGAGAGCTATCAATTCCAGATGTCGCATTACAACCTCCACTATTGAGTCCTGGAATCTGTGATCCCATAGGTGTATCTTCAATTTCTTGATAATTTTGTCCATCAAATTGAAAATATGCGGTTAGGCAGAGATTAATAAAATCTATGATCCTGGGTATTTCAATCTTCATGCATTTGGTTAAGTCAGATATGTTGTGGAACAATTTTGTCATTTGGCTAATTCTGGGTCTATGGATGTGAAAAGGATTGTGACATCAAATGAAACCATGATTTCATCCTCATCTATTGTCATATCTTTGATTCTTTGAAGGCACTATAGTGGGGGATTGCTGGAGTATTTGTTCCCCATTGTGAGATGCCCAAACAATTTTTTCGCAATGTTGTAAGTAGGGGTCCCTGGTAATGATACAATTGGATGGAGAGGTATGTCAGGCTTATGTATTTTAGGGCATTTATAGATGTGTGTGCTTCTTGTCTACCACTGTATCTCTTTGGTAATTTGGCCTTTCTTGGTGAGGTTGCTGAGAGTTTTCTTCATCCAGTTGTCCAGTTGTCTTCAGTGTTCACTGGGATGGAATTCTAGTAATTCTTTTGCTTTTTGTATATATTGTGATCACTCCATGATAACTGTAGTTTGGTTTTGTCTGCTGGTAGGATGATAGTCTGGTCCTTTGTTGGTTTGCTTGAAGTTTTCTTGGATCTCTCTGGGAAATCCTGTGGTTTTGAACGCTCCTCCTAAGACTGCAAAGAATTCCAGTTGATTGGCACAATTTGTATTGTAGTTGAGGCCTTTCTGTAGAATTCTGTTCTGCAGTGGATAGGAACACTATCTTGCAGTTGCTGCTGGATAGGCTTCCCTATGGCAGTGCCTTTACTCTGGAAAGTTATATATTATTTTAGACTGTTGGCTCCCTTGAGTCTACAGTGGATCAAAAGTTAGGATATACTCTGGGAGCTCAAGGGCCGGGCTGGGTGCTTGCCCCCCACTGCCCAGGGCTCCAGGCAGCCCGCACCACCATCCGGGGTTCCTCTGTGTGGCCTGAGGGACATTGAGGCTCCTCTGGTGGACAAGGGTTTGGGGCTCGCCCTGGTATCACCTTCCTCTGATGGAGACAATAGATCCCCTCCAGCCCCACCTGGCCCATCACAGGTGCCTCCCGATGTGAGTGACATTGAGCTGGCCATGCTCACCCCAGCCACGCCCACCCCAGCCACGCCCACCCCGGCTCCCCGAGGTCAACCACAACCCTGATGCGGCCCTCAATTAAATTGAGTTTGACACCCCTGCTGTACATAGAAATAATAAAACAGTAATTTAGGATGACAATTGAGCCCAAAATTTCTATTGCTAAGCAAGGCAGCTGTTAATTGAATCATACCCCATTTTACAACCTTTTTGCTGTGGTTGTTAAGCAAATCACTGCAACTGTTATGTGAATCCTGTGGTTGCTAAGTGAATCTGGCTTCCCCCATTGACGCTGATTGTCAGAAGTTCCCCAGGAAGGTTGTAAATGACAATCCCAGGACCCCAAGACACTGCAATCCTTGTAAATGCATGCTGGTTGCCAAACACCCGAAGTATGATCAGGTGAGTATGGGGATGCTGCAAGGGTCATAAGTGTGAGAACTGTTCAAAAGTCACTTTTTTCAATGCCATTGTAACTTTGAACAGCCATTAAATGGATGGTTGTAAGTCAAGGACTACCTGTATTAATTTAATTAATCATTCTAATATATATACTACGTGTGCTGAACTGATGCTGTCACAATTTTATATTGTGTTATTTATCAACCACCTCCATTGCACTGTTCCCCCCCTGCCAACCAGAATAATTGGGCTGATGGCACCCACAGCATTGCCTCCTCTGCCATCATGAGTGGTATGGGCCAATGACAGTGGAGTGAGATGTCCTTCACCCCATTGGACCCTCGTGAAGGGCTTTAAAGGTACCAATACCTTGAATTGCACCCGGAAGCAGATTGGTAACCAATGCAGCTCATGGAGCAGTGGGCTCCATGGGGCCACTTTGGGGCCCCCAAAACTTCCCACGCTGCTGCATTCTATACCAGCTGAAGCTTCTGAATATTCTTCAAGGGTAGCCCCATGAAGAGCACATTACAGTAGTCCAGTCAAGAGATGACTAGCGACTGAACAACTGAACGCAGGGAATCTGGTCCAGGAAAGGCTGCAATTGGTGCACAACACAAAGTTGTGGAAAGGTTTTCCTAGGCATGACTGCCAACTGTTCTTCAAATAGGAGTTGTGAGTCCAGGAGAACCCCGAAGTTGTGGACTGGGTCTTTCTGGGGCATTGCCACCCCATTCAGAGACAAAGTCCTGGGTCCCAGAGCCCCGTGTACGCAAAGCCATTTGGTCTTACCAGGGTTCATTCGAAGCCTGTTGTCCCCCATCTAAGCCCCCACAGCCTCTAGGCACCACAAAGGGGCACCACAGCATCACTAGGGTCACCAATAGTAGAAATATAGAGTTAGGTGTCATCAGCACACAATATATACTTCAACCTGTGGTGATGGATGATTTCATCCAGCAGTTTTGATGTTGAAAAGGAGTGGAGAAAGTACTGAGCTCTGCAGTACACCACAGAATAGTAGCCAAAGGCTGGACCTTTCACTCCCTATCAATACCAGTTAGGACCTGCCACAGAGAAAGGAGCTAAATCAGCCTCCCTGTGGAGGGGGGCACCATAAAAGAGCATCAGGGACACCAGGATGTGATCTGACCATGACAAGGGAGATAATCTTTTATCTCACACCAGCAGTACTTATGACCGATCCTTGAAGTTCTGGCTGTTACACTAATCCCACGGTCACATAATTGCAATTCAGGTACCTGGCAATCAGCTTATACCTATGACTATTGCAGTGCCCCATTGTCACATGATCACCATTTGAGACATTTCCTGATGGTTTCCCCAAGCAATGGGGAAGCCAGCAGGGAAGGTTGCAAGTTACTCTGGTAAGTCCCCCCAGTATCCCTGCACTCATGCACAGCATGTATTGAGTCTCTCAAAGCCTTCCCCACCCGTTGTGGCAACAGTCTCATTCACTCCTTATCAGGACTGTAACCTCTTCCCATTTAACAACATGAGGGTCTTGTAGTTATGACCTCAACTGACATCCAGAACTGCCATCACTAAGCAATGCAATCACATGATGTCATGCTTTACAACTGCCTCACTTAGTGACAGCAATCCTGGTTCCAATTGACATCATACTCCAAGGACTATGTGTAATCTGATCATGTTGTTGGGTAAACAAATTTTATGAAAGTGGGTTTTCATCAGCTCAAGCAATTCCACAAGCTTAAAGTTGCACCTGCACCAGGTGTACTATGAAGTTTCAAATTTAATTAAAATAATGTCTGTTGCATCTCATCATGGCTAAGGAGCATTATTACTTCCAAATTATGAGCAGAGTTTTCAAAGCATGCCACTTAAATTTCAAGGGCAATGTCTAAAAACAGAATGTCAAGAGGAAGAGAGGAGAAGGAGAAGCAGCAGTAGTCATGGCATTAATATAAATATACACACACACACATACATACATGCATACACATACATATACATGTATGTATATGTAATATATGGTGATGTAATATATATATGGTGGTAGTCAGAATATTGTCCCCCAAAATAGTCATAAGCATATAAAAAAGAAATTTGGCACTTGTACACCTCAACTTTCAAAGTTTACTATTTTTAATTGCAAATGTATGACTTCTAATTGCATCATCAGCCTGGAAATAAGTTCTGATGTTCTTCCTATTATGATAAAAATAGGGGCCAAATTCTTGTTAATGGGTTGAAGAAATCCATGTATTAATTTAATAAATTTCTATGCTGCCCATGTCACTGATACAGCAATTCTGGAGATATTTCTGTTAGATCAGCGCGGGAAAGAAAGAGCGAGACATAGGAACAATTCAGCACCTTTTATTCTCCTGGCTGAAAGCAATACGAACTGCCGGCAGACTGCAGGGAAGCCACTTTTAAGGGCTTCCCTGTAACCAAACCGGCCACTGACAGCTGTTTATTTCTCCTGCCGCTAGATTAGCCAATCAGCGGTGACTATGCAAATCCATGCTACGTACAGCTGTATGTAACACCCCTCCCCTCTTAGTTTGTGGATAGTCTAATTGTCTCTGTATACAAGTTACATAATCACGCAGGTAGGCGGGGCGCCGTATAGTCCTACTGGGCCTGCGCGATTCATTAGTCCCTGGAAACTCATCGGGTGCGGACATGCCGTCTGCTGCTCCTTGCTCCATTTGTGGAATTATCTGGAACCTGCTTCTGGGCGTGGCGGCCGCCGCCCTTGTGTCCTCGTCCTCCGGTCCCGGATGACGCTGCTGGACTCCGACTGCTCTCGGTAGGTGTACGCTCGTCTCCTCCGGTGTTGAGAATAGGGGTTCTTGGTATCTTGTAGGTACGGCTGGTCTTTCATTTGGAGCTTCACGCTCAGTTGTTGTGGAGGCCTCTTGAGGCGGAGACTCTTGTTGGTATAAATCTCACCCAATCTCAATGTTCTGTCCATACACCGCTCCTGCACAATCTTGGTTCCCAATTGTCCCGGCTTCGGGGCTGCCAGCAATGGCCGTGCCTGCTGCTGTTCGGGGAGAGCTTGCTTCAGACCTAACAAGGAATTTGCGATTTCCTCGTGGTCAGCGAAGCGCCTCTCCTTCCTTCCCCATCCCTACAAGATGGCTATGACCCCGAAGGGTCTCCTGGCAGCGGTTACCAGCTGGATTTTCACGGGACTCAGGAGAGCCCGCTATTTTCCAGCTGTTCTCACCGCGGTTCCAACCGGAAGTCCAATTGCTCTAACAATTAAAGCATATTGGACTCCCAGTTAAAGTTAACAGCTTATCTAGACTTATCTAGATGAGGGGTTTTCAAACTTTCAGGTTGCAGGACCTTCCAGTTGAAAACTTTTTTTCCCCCAGAACCCCTGATCAAAAGATAAAGCTCTTGTGATAGAAGAACATGGGCTGTGTTATACTGATTTTCCTCCCCTTAATCTCTCATAGAACTCCAGGGTTGAAAACCCCTGATCTAGAACTTTTATTTTTGTAATGAGTTAGATAATAGAAGTGGTGCAGAGATAAAAATAATTAGAGGTGAAATGAATCTTGTTTCCCTGCTGTCAATCCTCAAGAATAAGACAGAAGTCCAGGAAAGAATAAAAGTAATATATTTGCAAAACAAAAATAAGAACATCTAAGTCTGTGTCTACATGGTGAAGAACAAAGAGAACAAAGGAAAGATTAACACATGCGCA
>QLTV01002545.1:531784-554735 GCA_003457575.1 Thermophis baileyi | reverse complement strand
ACAAATTAGTGGCAATGGTGTTTTTGTCAGTTGCCACGCATATCTCTGTGGAGGAATACCTTTTGTGACCCTTTTGGAATGTCTTGGAACAGTTGTCCAGTCTTCCTCTGGTTCGTCCTCATCTCCATCATCGTCGCTAGCGGCAGCATTCGTGGCTTGCGAAGACGGAACATCAGGTTGTGAAGTAGATGGAACACTTGCCTGTGCATCTTGGTCATTGGACTGCACGGCGTCAACAACATCATTTCTAGGAAAATAACCTCAAGGATCATTAGAATGAATCCTAGACCAGTCAGTGTCTTACTCAAAATTTGCAGATTGGGAAATTGTTATCACATTTCTGAAGTCAACAAACTTGCTCCACTTTGAATTGTCATCACTACCCATAAATCTCAGTCTCTTAGCTACTGGACCTCCTTTTCTTCTTTGAGCTAACGGAATGTTCACCATAGCATATGAACCGAAAATGTGCAAGTTTTTTAGGTCGGGTTTGTACCCATACAACATGAAGAAAGGAGTTTGATTGATTACACTACTCCAGGTCCGATTAACAATGTAATTTGCATATTTAATGGCTTCACCCCAGTATGGGTTGCTGAGGTTAGCATCTTCTAAAAGACATCGCAACATGGTTTGTAGGACCCCTTGTCGTCTTTCTGCGACCCCATTATACGCAGGTATGTATGGGGCTGAGGTCTGATGAGTGATTCCCTTTCTACGCATTCAATCCTGGAAACCAAGCACCCCAAACCCAGAGCTACTCAGTCTTGCCAGGTTTCAGTTTCAACCCGTTCCTTCCCCATCTAGGTCAGTGTTTCTCATTCTTGGCAACTTTAAGATGTATACTGGCTGGGGCATTCTAGGAGTTAAAGTCCACAGATCTTAAAATTACCAAGGTCAATTGATACTGATCTAGACCAACTTCTGAATTCAGGAGACCACTAAACCATTTCAATTCCACTGAATTGAAACATTCAGTGAGGGCAAGGCTACCATTGTTTCAGGCAGACTGTGCCATACATAATACCTCTTGCCACCAAGATACTCTTCCTCATGTTCAGTCTGAATCTTTCTTTTAATTTCAGGTTTTAGATCCTTGGTTTCAGCAGAGAACTGTTCTTCCCAGCTCACTTTTTATTAACTCCACATGCTCAGATTCTTAACTGTTCTTCATAAAAATTCTGGAAACCAAACCCTACCCTCCAGGTAGCTTTTCCCTTTTAAACTGTGATGCCAAGAACTGGAGAAGTCTCTAAGTGTAGACTTCCTCATGAGTCACAGGTTCAAATTCATCCCAAATAATTGGATTAAGATCTGCCCCTGTCATCTCAGCTTGAATTGCCCAATCAGAGTCCAGGTCCATCCGAATCTGAGCGACTTCATCCACCAAAAACTGTACAAAATCCTCAGCTCTCCCCTGCAAAGGTTCCTCCTTTCCCTGTATGTTAAGGAGGGAACGAGTCACCTTAAACAGGGCAGCTTGGCGAGCATCAGCAGATGCAATAAGAGCGGAAAAATGCAACCGTTTTGCCGCCTGTATCGCCACTAAATAAGTCCTAATAAAGGCTCTTAGAAGTGCTCGGTCAGATTCGGATTTACTGGATCTCCAGTGTCGCTCTAGACGTCTCTTGTGGCGTTTCATCTCCCGGTGAACCAGGGAGCTCTCCGGGATCCACCTCCACGTAGAGGTCGCAAAGGCGCAATCCGATCTAGAGCCCCAGCCGCCGCCCTGTTCCAGGTGGTTATTAGAGCCTCAGCTAGATTGTGGACAAGGGATTCAGGTAATTCCCCAAGCTCCCTCTGGAAACCTTCCAGATTCATCAGGCGTCTGGGGCGGAACCACCTAATCGGTTCCACCTCCCTGCGATGTGGGAGTGGTACCATAAAGTCTAACCTCATCAGGGAATGATCTGACCATGACAAGGGAGACGTCACTATACCCCTTAAATTCAGATCATCTCTCCCCTGCCCTGAGAGAAATACTAAGTCGAGTGTGTGTCCCCCCCCCATGGGTCAGACCCTGAACTATTTGGGTCAGGTCCATGGTTGTCATGGAAGCCATGAACTCCTGACCTGCTTCCGAGGATTCTCCAAGGGACGGCAGATTAAAGTCCCCCAGAACCATGAGCCTGGGGAACTCCACCGCCAACCCGGCTACTGCCTCCAGCAGATCAGGCAGGGTTGCTTTGACGAAGCTTGGAGGTAGGTACGTCAACAACAAACCCACCTGCACCCCTAAGTCCAACTTCACAAGGAGAGACTCACACCCTACAATCTCTGGGGCAGGGATCCTGCGAGGACAAAGACTCATATGGACGATGATAGCCACTCCCCCACCCCTTCCCTGGAATCGTGACTGGTGCAGCACCTGAAACCCATCTGGGCAGATCTCTGAAAGGGGAACAGGGAACACCCCCATCCTGTCCCAGCAAGGTTTCGGTTATACATGCGAGATCTGCTCTCTCCTCCAGGATTAAATGCCGGACGAGAGGGGCTTTGTTCACAATGGATCTGGCATTAAGCAGCAGCAGGCTGAGGCCAGGGCCCTGAAAACCCAAGTCACCAGAAGGGTCAGAACAAGCAGTCGCTTTGATCCAGTGAGTTCTAGTTCTCCGCACATGGTCTGCCCTTCGGTTCCCGCCATACCTACCTCTCCCAACCACCACTGGGATGCTCCGACCCTCTACCCTCCTTGAGATCCCATCCCCCACCTCACTGCCCCTCCCTCTATCCGGCAGGCCTAAGGTAGCATTCATACCAAGCCAGGGGTCAGCTCTGGGCCCCCATCTGCTTCTGTTCGTACACTCAGCAGAGGGGGCTCCATTTCCCTGCCCCGGCTCACCCATTCTCACTAACACAGACAGTCAGACATGTCCTTCCATTCATCAACATTCCATAATCAAACCACAACAGCCCAATAGATTCACACATAAAACATCCGTAGAAGGTTAAAAGTTAGTCTATAAAAAATGAATCGTAGGAGAGGAAACCTCGCTTTGATGTAAACTATCATTAAGATACATAATTACAGCTTGTAATGAAACATGCTGTTCCACAAAAGCCTACAAAGCTCTGGGTTGGTAGATCATAAGCCACGTTCCACGTTCCAAAAGAGCCTACAAAGCTCTGAGTTGGTAAATCACAAGCCAAGTCATTAAGTTCTTTACTGAGTCCCGCCGTTGTTAACAGCCAGACTTGGCACTTAGGAAAAGTGGTCCCAAAGCACAGTACCTCAACTGCAACCTCAATTTCAGCAGCGTAACCTCCGAGTAGGAGCCACCCCAAACTGTTGGGGGGGGTGAGGGGCTGGGTCAGTGTCCTGTGGGTCTCCAGTCTCCAGTACGGAGTCCTCCTCCCCCTCTTCCGACTCAGGGTAAGATCTTCAATCAGCTCCCCATGGAGAAACCGCCAAGCACGAGTTGAAAACGCCTTGCCAAAGCTTCCTTTTCCAATTGCTCGAAGAATCTGGAAGTGATCAAAGTTCACATCTTCCTTCTCGTCAAACACGGGTCTTTTGGAAGATGAGGAAGAGGTGCTGGCTCCCATCCTCTTCTTCCACTTGCTCCAGTGAAACATTGGCGGAGGAGGCAAATTGGCATCCCCTAAAATTTCTCCTTTTAACTTATAATGTTCGTACATTTCATAATTCCTACATACATTTACACCTTTACATCTATCATATTATACCAATAGTTATAATTTTATCTTCTATTTAAACTATCAACCTATCATCGAATTTCCAAATATCCATATATACAAATATATATATATCTATACATGTCTTTTAATTTACATTCATCATACTTTTATACATTGATTTTACTTTTGTATTCCAACCAATTATACCATTTGTTCCATACTCTATAATAATCCGTATCCTCTCTGTTGCATATTTCCATTGTTAGTTCGTCCATCTCTGCACATTCTAACACTTTTTTGATTATCATTGTGGTTGTAGGGACAGTTTCTGATTTCCAATTCTGGGCAAAGATAATCCTGGCTGCTGTTGTTATATGAAGTATAATATACTGATTATTTTTGTTTATCTTTCCTCTTATAATTCCCAACAGAAACAATTCTGGTTTTAATTCTAATTTTTGTTCTGTAATTTCCTCTAACCATCTTTTAATTTTTCTCCAATACTTTTTTGCCTCTGGACACGTCCACCACATGTAGTAGTATGTCCCTTGATCATGTTTACACTTCCAACATTTTGCTGATATGTTTGAAGACATTTTTGCCAATCTTGCAGGAGGTAGGTGCCATCTGTAGAACGAGGTCGCCTATTTCTAATGACCGGCCTATTTTGCTAGAGTCCAAGGGGTGGTAATTGGGGTTCAACTGGTCTAGTTGTGACCTTAATTTACGCCCCATTAACATTTCGGCTGGGCTTCAATTAGTGGCCGCGCATGGTGTGATGTGCTGGGCCATCAGGAACTGGTCGATTCTTTCTTGCCAGTTTCCCGGGCCCATTCTAGTGAGTGCCTCTTTAGTCATTCTCACCATTCTTTCTGCCCGGCTGTTGCTGGCCGGATTGAACGGCGAGACGAGGATGTGCCTTATGCCCAGTCTGGCCAGGAACGACTCCATGTTCTTAGTGGTCAGTTGGGGCCCGTTGTCTGAAACGAGGACATCTGGGAGGCCGTGGGTTGCGAAGATCCGCCTCAGTCCTTGGATGGTCACCTCTGTTGTCAATGTGTGCATGATCACGACCTCCAACCATTTCGAGTAGGCGTCCACCACTATTAGAAAGGTTTGCCCAGCCATAGGCCCTGCAAAGTCTATGAGAATTCTTGACCAGGGCACCTTGGGTATTTCCCATTCCAGTGGGGTTGTGCGTGGAGGAGCCAGTTGTGTTTCCTGGCATGGCATGCAGGTTGCCACCCATTCTGTGATGTCTTGGTCTAGTTTGGGCCACCACAGATAGCTCCTGGCCAATGCCTTCATTCGCACTATTCCGGGGTGTCCTATTTGTAAGGTGTCTAGGACCCTTTTCTGCAAACTTCGGGGTACCACGACTCTTTCCCCCCACAGCAGGCAACCATTTAGCACTGACAGTTCCATTTGCTTATTTAAAAATGGTTTGAATTCTTCTCCCATGTCTTCCTATGGCTATCCCCTTAACACCCAGTTAATGACTCTTGACAATACCTTGTCTCTGGCTATATGGTCTATGATGTCATTTGACCTGACTGGGCTGGACTTCTCGATGTCAATGAGCAAGATTTCATCCACAGGTGCGGGGTCTTTGATGAGGTCCGGTGTGGGGCAGCGGCTGAGAGCGTCAGCATTGCTGATGCTTTTCCCGGGGCGGTGGGTCAATTTATAGCTGTACCCCGTTAGGAAGATTGACCAGCGTGTCGTCCTGGGGGACATGTAGGTGGGTATTTGCTGATTCCCCATGAGGAGTCCCAGCAATGGCTTGTGGTCAGTTATTAATTTGAAATGCCATCCATAAAGGTATTCGTGGAAATGCTTGATGCCAGCCACTGCTGCAAGCGCTTCCTTGTCTATTTGGCTATAATTTCTTTCCTCTGGAGACAGGGTCTTTGAATAATAGGCTATTGGAGCCTCAGAGCCATTTGGAAGTTGGTGGCTCAGGACAGCCCCTACTCCGAAAGGGGACGCGTCGCAAGTCAGTGTTAGGGGAAGGTTTTCATTATATTGGATGAGGATGCTGTCGGACGATAGGAGGTCCTTTATGGCTTGGAATGCGCTGGCCTCTCTTGGTCCCCACTTCCAGGTGGCTGTCTTCCCCAAGAGCCGGTGCAGCAGCTCAGCAACTGTCACCTTCTGTTTAAGAAAAATGGCATAAAAGTTTAAAAGTCCCAGGAAGGCTTACAACTCGGTTTTATTAGTTGGGGTAGGGGCTTCTTTGATGGCTTTGACCTTGTTGTCTGTGGAACGAATGCCAGACCTGTCAATCAGGAATCCGAGGAATTCGACTTGTTTTACACTGATCTTGCATTTTTTCCTCTTTACTTTGAGCCCTCGCTTCTGAAACTGTTGCAGGGTCGCCCTCAGTCTACTGATGAGTTGTTCCTTAGACTCCCCAGAGATGAGGATGTCATCAAAATAAGGAACGAACTCCAGGGATGCCCTGCAGTAAGCGCTCCATCATGCTTTGAAAAAGCCCTGAAGTGACGCTTACGCCAAATTGAAGGCGGTTGCATTTGAATGCCCCCCCTGTGCATTACTATTGTCTGGGCTTCTGCTGTAGCGGCGTCCACTGGCAGCTGTTGGTAGGCTTGGGCCAAATCTAATTTTGTGAAAATTTGCCCATTGCCTAAGGAATGCAGCAGATGTTGAACCACTGGCACTGGATATGGGTTTTGTTCTAGTGCCTTATTAATGGTACATTTGTAATCTGTGCAGATGCAAATAGACCCATCAGGCTTCATTGGAATCGCAATAGGGGTCTCCCATGTGGCGTGGTCGATGGGTTCTAGAACCCCTTGTCCAATTGTTCATCCACTTTGGGACCCAGGGTAAACGGGACTCGTCGAGGCTTAAGTCTAATGGGGGTGACGCTGGGGTCTAGGTTAAACGAAATGGGTTTGCCCATATATTTACCTAGACTCCCATCGAAGACATCCTGGAAGTCCGCTAGTAGTTGGTTGAATTCATCCCCCTTGATCTGGTTTAGGCCGGTGATGCTGATCCCCAGAGGTTTGAGCCACTCCACACCCAGTAGCGTTGGTCTGTTCCCCTCGATGACGGTTAGGGGTAGCTTGCCATTGAAAGCTTTGAACCTCAGGGGTACTTCTGCCCATCCCAGCACATGAATGGGGTTGCCCTGGAAGTCGTTCAGTCGAATGGGTTGCGGCTTCAGCTGGTGTCTTGTGATGGTCGGCAGGATTTGCTTCAGGGTTTCCCAGGATATTATTGTGAATATGGAGCCGGTGTATAGCTCCATCTTGCATGGGGTCCCTTCAACGGTCATGGTGATGTGGAACTTCTTGCCTTGGCCCGTGTCGGAGTGACCCACTGTGGTGTTGTAGATTCCCCGGTTGTCTTGGTAAAGGTAATCCTCTCTGCGCCTACCACGTTGGCCCCCTGAGTGGTTCTGCCCTTATCTGCCTGGTCCCGTAGGTGGTCTGGGTTGGTACTGGACTGGCTGGTAGGAGGTTGGTTGGGTGACTCGGCAAGCTTCCGCGATGTGCCCTCTTTTCTGGCAGCGGCGGCAAATGGCATCTTTGAATTTACAAAGTGCCCTGGCATGGCCCCCTAGGCAGCCCGAGCAACAGGTCTGCCTGTTCTCATTGTCTCTGGGGCTTACCCTTTTCTCCATGTGGACCGAGTGCACCAGTTCATCGTCCTCTGACTCGTCATCGTCTTCTGGGACTTCGGTCATCCAATCGGGCTCCCTGTGTGTGCGATGGACTGCACCTGTCTTCCGGATGTTGGCTGCCGAATTGTCCGACGATTCTAAGATGATCCGATCCTTCATCATTTCTTCTGGGTTTATGAATTCGCATTTGGTTGCAATCTCCCGGAGTTTAGCTACAAAGTCATTGATAGATTCACCCTCGCGCTGGCGGCGATGGTAAAATTCATTTCTACTGACCATTGGGGTTGCTGCAGGGGTGTAGTGTTCCTTTAGAGTTGTCTGGAGCGTTGTCCACGAAATGGACTCGATGTCTGTGGGTGCCACCAGGGTCTGTGCCATTTTATAAATTTTTGGCCCACAGTAGGTTAGGAAGAGAGCCCTCTTCTTATTGTCGGGTAGATCCTCGAAATTGTTGGCTTCCAGGAACATGCGAAAACAGCTCATATATGTTTGCCATTCTTCCGTCTTCGGGTCGAAGATTGCTGGAGCGGGGGAGGTGTGGGTAGCCATCCTCAAGTTTGGCCGGAGCATGGAGATGCTTGCTTCTAATATGGCTGTGGATGCCACGAGGTGCCTTTGTCCTGTTGTCCTTCTTCCACCACCTTCGTCGCCAGTGTTAGATCAGTGCGGGAAAGAAAGAGCGAGACGTAGGAACAATTTAGCACCTTTTATTCTCCTGGCTGAAAGCAATATGAACTGCCAGCAGGCTGCAGGGAAGCCACTTTTAAGGGCTTCCCTGTAACCAAACTGGCCACTGACAGCCGTTTATTTCTCCCGCTGCTAGATTAGCCAATCAGCGGCGGCTATGGAAATCCGTGCTACGTACGGCCGTACGTAACAATTTCAGTCTTTGATCAACTGTGAGAGCCAAGAGTATGGCAATGGCAATAATCAATGCTGATTAGAGACAGTACAATATGTACACAGTAGATTCAAGTCTGACTTACTTTTAATAGATGACAAATTATAAAACAGTGAATCCTCGCTATTTCAGGACAAGGGACATAATATTGTGCTTCATTAATAAGGTATATTGAAAAAGAAAACAATATGTCCTAAGTGTGTGTTACTATCTGCAATGCATGCTCTCTCAGTTAGCAGGAAATAGTATGTTGGCTTGCAAGGTAGTCTCTAAACTAGAGATCCTAGCAGCTTGCATAGAGTAGTATAAGCACGCATGAGATAAAACTGAGTATTGGTTGCACTTCTGCACTGGTCAAAATGTGTCTCAACTGACCAGTGCTGTCTTTACAGCCAGCAGGGAAAACTACATATATAATGGGACAGCTTTAATTGAGAATATCAGGCAAATCAGGAAAAAACATAAAAATAAATGGAATGCAACAATCATGGCTTAGTTAACAAGTACACTTTAAGACAAGGAGAAATAGTGTCAATTATGAATGGGTGATTAATGTGGATTGAACGGAAAGTGAATAACCAGAATGAAAAAAGTACATTGATGTGATCTGGTTGTGTAATTGGAAGGAATGAAGCAATGACGAGGATGGGGACACACACACACACACACACACAAAATTTTGTGTGTGTGTGTGTGTGTGTGTGTGTGTGTGGATAAGCACACCTACATACAGAGGAATAGAGGAAAAATGAGTCAAGATGAGAAAGTCCTAACTAGCTGAAACTGGTGAGATTTTCAAAAAAAGAGGTGAGAAGTTTAAGGAATAAAAGACAACACATGAAATGGTTTACAGATATAGCTGAAACAAGGACATCTTTAAGGGATAGGAAAGCATGAGGCCATAAAGGATAATGTTGATGTAAATTAGATTTAACTATAATTCCTTTTCTCTTTCTTATGCCTTGCTTTAATTCATTTGGCTTACTATTTGTTATTCCTTGTTTAAGCTTTGCAAGGCATTGTTTACCCCAAAAGGGAATAGCTTGATGGCTATATTTTCCTATTTATATATACAACCAATACACCAGTGTTTTTATTGGTTTGAAGTTAAATGGGATGTAAATAATTTTGTAAGCAACTGTGTGCTGCGTTAAAATACAAAAATTACCAAGTCAAATAACCAGGCTAGTAATGATTTTTTTAAATCCTTGCTCTGAGGCTGGAACAGATTTATTGAATATGAGGTGATAACATTTATTAATGTTAGATTAGTATTCTATATAAATATGATGAATAAATAAATTCACAATATCATAACATCTGTGAATGTAATAAGTTCAGTGCTAGTCATATTATTGGTAGAATAAAAGGTGTTTGTGCAACATATGTCATTTTGTTAAATTTCATGACAAGTAATGAATCTCAATTTATGGTAAGTAAAGTTATTAAACAGATATTATAGGAAACTAAAGAAACAAAAATAAAGATTTATTTAGCATTACTAAATATAGGTCAGTATCTATATAATCCTACAATTTGTTTTTTTCATAGAATAGTTTCTACTATATTGTGTAAGCTTAGTGATATGATACTTCATATTCAAAAAAATAAATATAAAATATAAAAATAAAAGGCGATATGTGAAAAGAAAACATATAATGGCAAATGCTGGTATAATGAAGTAACATAAGAAGGGACACTGTTCCACATTTTTTTGAGATTAAGGGTAATACTTGAGTTTTGTATTTAAAAAAATCAAAAGCAGTTGTAATCCATACATACAGTATCTGAAGTTGTTCATCAGTAACATTATCATTAGGTATGGGGAATGTTTCTGGAGAATTAGGACCATGTTAGTAAAACAAGATACTAATTTAAGATTTACACCAGAGTACCATCAAAGTGGTCACATAACTCTAATTGATAAGTAAATAATATGCTGTAGACATACTGTGTTTGTCTACAAATATGTATGTTTGATGCCCAGAAAAAAGTAAAATGAAAGGATGTAAAAGTTATTGTTGGTTTAAGAATTAGGAACGTTGAGTTAGTTATCAATGGACTATAGGCTGTGACTAAATCCTAAAGGTCTATACAGTAGCATTGTTATTATTATTATGGTTTATCACACGGTTAGCCAGATGTCAGACTGAATTTGGCATTTTTATCCACCTATCCAGTCCTTCCCAAGGACCTGGGATAGGTAGGTGTGGATGTTTGATGATGTTAGAAGTATCGTTGCAAGCTATTCTGAGTAAATCCGCCTTTTGCAATTGATTGATGGTGAATTTGTTAATGCTGAATGATGTTCAGTGGTGCTCCAGTTGTTTTGGGCCTATTACTTATTAGGCCTTATAAGGTCCCTATATTTTATGTATGCAAAAATTGAGAGTGAAAGACTCAATTGGATTCGTAGAAACCCAAAAAAACTGAAAAGTGAGGAGTATGTGCACCTGAAGGATGCCATGACAAGAACTGACAGCCACTTATCACAGCTTGGCAAAATGGTTGTGTTGCCGTCTTCTTTCACTGGAGGACCCCGCTACATGCATGAGCGAATTCAAGATGCGATGATGTATGTGCACCATTTTGGACGACTGGATCTGTTCATTACATTTACCTGCAATCCGAAATGGCCAGAAATCATACAGATCTTAAAACACAGACAAAAATCTCACAATAGACATGACATAGTAGCAAGGGATTTTCACGTGAAAGTAAAACATATCATGAAGCTCCTCACTAAAGATTGCATCGTTGGAAATACCAGGTGTCACATGTACTCCGTGGAATGGCAGAAACGTGGACTCCCCCACGTTCATATTCTTCTGTGGCTAGAAGAGAAGATAAGACCAGAGTCCATTGACAAAGTTATAAGTGCTGAGGTACCTGATCCCGACCTAGCCCTAGCCCTCCATAACTTATCAAGATGACAATGATCCACGGCCCATGTGGACCCCTCAACAGGAACTCACCCTGCATGGTGGATGGCACCTGCAGCAAGAAGTACCCCCCGCCCTTTCTGAAGGAAACTCAAACCGGAGAGGATGGCTATCCTGAGTATCGCAGGCGGTCCCCGGCAGATGGTGGCTTCACTGCCAACATCACTAGACTCGATCTTGACAATCGCTGGGTGGTGTCATACAACCCCGTCCTGTCTCGCACCCACCTGCACCCCTAAGTCCAACTTCACAAGGAGAGACTCACACTCTACAATCTCAGGGGCAGGGATCCTGCGAGGACAAAGACTCTTATGGACGATGATAGCCACTCCCCCACCCCTTCCCTGGAGTCGTGACTGGTGCAGCACCTGGAACCCGTCTGGGCAGATCTCTGAAAGGGGAACACCCCCCTCCTGTCCCAGCCAGGTTTTGGTTATACATGCCAGATCTGCTCTCTCCTCCAGGATTAAATCCCGGACGAGAGGGGCTTTGTTCACAATCGATCTGGCATTAAGCAGCAGCAGCCTGAGGCCAGGGCCCTGAAAACCCAAGTCATCAGAAGGGTCAGAACAAGCAATCGCTTTGATCCAGCGAGTACTAGTTCTCCACACATGGTCTGCCCTTCAGTTCCTGCCATACCTACCTCTCCCAACCACCACTGGGATGCTCCGACCCACCACCCTCCTTGAGATCCCATCCCCCACCTCACTTATTATAATAATAATAAGTTATTATTATGTCCCAGTAATTCCACCTATTCTATTATTATGTCCCTACAGCCTATTACTTATTATTTAAGGGGCCTATTACTTATTATTTATTAAATCTGTTTGCCACCCATCTCACCACAAGGTGATTTATTAATTACTTAATAAGTAATATCAACATTTAAATTATATTGTTGATCTTAAGGAAGATATGAAGTATTCTCCTCCCTTGGGGTAACTGTGTACTGAGGGGCAAATAACATGGGTTTTATTATTTGTTAACTAACATAGTTACCTTGTATTTTAATTTGATTTATTTTCTCTCTTTTGAAATGATGTTCAGATTTATTAGCTTTTAACATTCCTAAACTGATAAGGTGGAGAGTAGCTCCAGATAAGAAAAGTTTGTTGGGGTATGGCTTATCTCTTTCGTGAACTCTAAACAACCTTTTTCCTTACAATTATGCCCCTTCTGACGTCAGACCTCATTTTAATGAACATGTGTGACATTATGGGATGCAAATATGTAACATGTTTGACTACATGTAACTGATTTCCTATGCAAAGGGGAGGTTACTTTTATTCTGTCCAATCAACTTTCTGCTGATTGTCTCCAGAAGCTATGGGTGCTTCATTACTGGAGGTTTTTAAGAGTAAATTGAACAACAATTTTTCAGAAGGGGGTTGGACCAGAAGACCTCCAAGGTCCCATCCAACTCTGATATTCTGTTTTTGGTATTGTGTGTGTAAAATTTCAGTGATTTCCCTTTGCATTTTAGTTTGGATTTATCCTAAATAATGCATTGGAGGGCATTCTTGTCAAAGGAACAATCCTATGAAATTTTATTTACAGCATGTGTTTTTGGAACTCCTTGCTACTGCAAAGAGATGATTAATTACTGTGTATTCTGTGTGCTCAATTTGTTTTCCTTTTTCTTTGGAGTCAAGGCGGGGGAGGGAAGCCTTTATAGAGAACCTATTTGGTCTCATGTTTACGGCCACAAAGAAAGGCTACAAAGTTGGAGAACTGTGAATTCAAATCCTGCTTTGGCCATGAGGGCCGGCTGGGTGATTTGTGGCTGGTTATTTTTTTCACCCTCAGCCCTAGGAGGCAGGCATTGGGAAACCATGTCTGTATCTGTTGTCAAAGAAAAGCTGTTTACCCCACCTAGGTGGCAGTTTGCAACATGCTTTCCCTAGTATAGGTTACAACCGGGGAGAAGCCCCAAATTTAATTTTACAGGAAAATGTTATAGCAATTTTCCTCTTGTTTTCTGCTTTGAAGGCTGTTCTAGTCCCCTAAAAGCAAAGGTTTTGTATGGGGAAAGGGGGAGGCAATATTTTGTCTTCCTAGCTATCCTCTTGTTTTCTTGCTATGCTGCCTCCAAGAGTGATTTCTATATCATCTACCTGAGACAACAGGCATACCAGACATGGCTCACTGCTGGTGAGTGAAGCCTGTGTGCTTTATCTCTTAAAATCCTGAAATGTGTCAAGTTTCTTGAGTTACATTTTCCCCCTTAACATGGCATCCAATCAGGGTGAAAGGGGAGAGGAGAAAGTAATATTTGACAGTCTTCGATAGAGCCTCCATGGACAAGTATCGTCTATCTGACACAGGAAAAATGATTTCCCCCCCCTCTTTCTTTCTTCAACCTTTAGCTGTGGAAGCAATCCAGAAAAAGATGAGTACATTCTCATTTAGCTTCCCAACTTTGTAGGGACTTATTCTGGGTATTATCAAGAATTTGGGAAGTATTAAATGTTTTTGCTTAATATTTAATATTTTAAATATTGAGTAATGGTGGGTCCCAGTCTTGCCTTTGGCTATAGGTGGCTGCACAGTATGGGAGCATGCTCTGTAGTTATGCTGATATGCTGATCTCTCCTGATTTGTCTTCCTAAGAAGAGAGGAAAAGTCTGCCTAGCAGCTTTCTCTTACATTGCATGATTATATACTTACGCCTATCAAGATTCAAGAGATACTTACACCTATCAAGATTCAAGAGCCAACCATGGCTAGTTAAGTTCAACTCAGTTTGGATTTTTTTCCCCATCCCTAACATTGTGAATTAATCTGTTTGGACTTTGACATTGAGCCATTTAAAGGTATTTTATCAACAAGATCATAGGAGTATGTGGAATCATGGCAAAATGAAGGTGGACACTTCGGGTTCTGGTGAGTTGTGGCTTGCGCTCACTGTGCCTTTGACTTCTCTGGCACCTGTGGCAAAAGGCTGATGTCCAGGTGTCTTATCAGATTCCAAGGCTGGATTGGTCATGGTTTTGTAATGGAGGGTTTGGTATGTAATAAATCCGTCAGGGGCAGGGCCACCCGAACAAATGATGGAACAAACTGCCTATAGAAATTGGCAAACCCAAGGAAATTTTGCAACTGTTTTCTTGTTTTTGGTGCTTGCCATTCCAACACTGCTTTAACCTTGTGAGGGTCCATCTCCACTCCCTCACTAGATATGTGATAACCCAAATAATCTAACTTGGTTCGGTGAAACTCGCATTTAGAGAGTTTCACAAACAGTTTGGCATCCAGTAACTTTTGTAACACCTGCCATGCTAACCGAGTGTGTTCCTCCATCGTCTTGGTGTAAATTAAGATGTCATTTAGGTATACAAGGACCCCCCCCCTGGTACAGATGCTCATGCAGTACCTCATTTATCAGGGACCCCCCGGTACAGATGCTCATGCAGTACCTCATTTATCAACCGGAGCTCCCTGCAACCCAAATGGTATCACCCGGAACTTATAGCTCCCCAGAGGACAATTGAATGTTGTCTTCCATTCGTCTCCTGGACAGATACGCACCCGGTAGTAGGCTTCCCTGAGATCAAGTTTAGTAAAATACCATCCTGTTGCTAAGGTGGCAAGTAGATCTTTCATCAGTGGGAGTGGATATAAATGCTCCACGCACACCCCATTTAGCCCACGAAAATCAACACACGCGTAGACCTCCATCCTTTTCCTCCCTGAATAGGACAGGAGCAGCCATACGGGACCTGCTAAGACTTATAAATCCTCTGGCTAAGTTCTTGTCTATGTAGCTACGTAACTCCTCAATTTCCTTTGGCGACATCGAGTACATACGGGGCTTTGATAGTTGAGCACCCGGTATCAACTCAATGGCACAATCGGTCGGATGGTGAGGTGGCAATACCTCACACTCCTCCTCACTGAAGACATCTGCCAAGTCCCCGTATATACTCGGGAAACCACCATCTTTTGGTACCTGTAACTGCCTATCCTTCCCCGCACCCATACCTCCTTTCGCCTGACCATCAATCAGTGGCTCAGGACCGAGTGCCAATCTCAGCTTCCGGAACCACCCTTCCCACCAGATGGTAGGTGTCCATTTGTCCAGCCAAGCTAACCCAAGAATGATAGGTTCAACCATTTTCTCCACTATGATAAATCTGATGGTCTCCCAGTGGTCTCCAATTTCTAGCTTAACTGGCTCAGTCACATGGGTTGCTGGTGCCCCTCCAAGCATGGGCCCATCCATCTGTTCAAATTTGATGGGCTGCCGCATTCGCATCATGCAAACCCCTAACTCCTGTACCACAGCACGGCGTGTGCAGCCTGAGTCATTTAAGGCACCCTGACTAACCCCTAGGGAGGTGTGAAGATTCCGAATGGTCACCGGAATTACGAATGGATCACTCACCATTGGGTCCTCCGTGTCCTCGTCATCGCTATCACCGGATACTACCGACACTCTGCCAGTTCCTGGTGGGGTTCCAGCCTCCTTGATTGGTGTCTGGCCATCTGATTGAGGCTTCTGCGTCACTCCCCGGGACTGTTCCGGGGTCGGACGGGGTCTCTCCCCTGCTTTGCCTCCCATCGGTGATGGTCTCAAAGTTGGTATTCGGGGTGGCGGTAATGGACACTCCGCAGCTCAGTGGCCAACCTGGTTGCATCAGAAACACCGGAACAGCAGCCTCTGGCTTTGGTTGGGAGCATCTTGGGTTGCGGTATTAGGTCGTACCTCCCTAGGAGGTGGTACCCTGTTCAGGGCCCTTCATGGCTGATTCAGTCCTCCATCCCCTTGCGACCTGAACTCCCATAGGCCAACATCCAAGTCTACTGCAGCCTGACACCAGTCAACTAGACGGGGTGGCAATCCTCGGTATACACATGCTTGCCTGAGGTCCCAGTCCAAACCCAGACGGAATTGATGGACCAACATATGCTCTGGCCATGTTCTCAACCTTCCAGCAATCTTACAGAACTCATGCACATATTTCTTCGCCGACTGGCCCCTTTGCCTAAGCTCTACAAGCTCCCCCTCGGCCACCTGGGCACACAATTCATCTTCGAATCTTATTCGCAATGCTTCCAAGAAGAGGCCCATATCTTCTAATTCATGGGCATGGTCACTGTGGAGATCAGCCACCCAATCTGCAGCCTCCCCCATAAGCACAGCCATAACCGCAACTACCATTGCCCACTGGGATGGATACAGTCATCCATACAAATCCATATGGCTGATGATTTGGCTGATAAAAAGGGATACCCAGCCAGAATTACCATTGAAAGTGGCCTGTATGGGTGGAGGACCCCATAGCGTCTGTTGAGGCCACATCCCCATGGCCCATGGGGGGGCGTGGTCAGTGTCCGACCTGAGTATCCGGTCGAGGTCCTTGTTGCCTGTTGTAACCTTGCTGTCCCCTTTCCTGTTCTGTAGGTGGCCTGCGCTGGGCATGGTCTGCGCCCCGTACAACATCCCCCAAAGATGAAGCCTTATCCCAGGGACCCTGCCTGTCAACACCCCTGGACCAACTGGGGCCATAATCCACTCACAGTTTAGGACTAGCAAGGTGGAAATGGATAACCGAACCTGACCCAGAGGCCCCCCCATGCCATGTTGCTGATGGCTCCAACCCTGTTGCCCAGGGCTGCCAGGAAGGTGCATCGCGGAAACTGCCTTCTCCAAAGCGGTCCCTTAACATATCCATGGTATTGTCCCCAGGACCCGTGGAGTAGCTCCACTCACCCTCCTCATCCTCAGTCCACATACTCTCCCTCCAGCCCTGGAAAGGCCCCCCAGCAGGAGGGGGTGTGGGCACCCTGGGACCCATAGCCCCTGTCAAAGCAGAGCTATGCTACCATTCTCCAGTTCAGGTTCGAACATTCCTGGCCTCAGGACACCCCTCACTCCAGTCCTTGCGTTCCTTTGGTCTCACTACAGGCAGTCTACAGGCAGGGAGCCGAGGTGGCGCAGTGGTTAGAGTGCAGCACTGCAGGCTACTTCAGCTGACTGCTAGCTGCAGTTTGGCGGTTCAAATCTCACCGGCTCAAGGTTGACTCAGCCTTCCATCCTTCCGAGGTGGGTAAAATGAGGACCCAGATTGTTGGGGGCAATATGCTGACTCTGTGAACCGCTTAGAGAGGGCTGTAAAGCACTATGAAGCGGTATATAAGTCTAAGTGCTATTGCTAGTCTAATCTTCTCCTGCACATCATGAACCTTCTCTTCCAACTCTTTTTCTTCTGCCCCAACCTCTGTCTCCAACTCTTCCGTCAACGTTCCCTCCGCCATCCCGACCTCACGTTGAACACAAAGTAAAGAGAAATGGGAGAGTGCTGACTTTCTCTCAGCTTGTCTAAGCCAAGACCCGTGCGAACAAACTCAAGAACTCACAATTCAATCCTTGTTGATGTGAAGTAATGGTTTAATCTTGCCACAAGCCAGTGCTCAATACACGCTGCACCATAACAGGTTAAAGTCAGCACTGAGAGTGCTCTTCCTCTCAGCGCTTTAAATAACAATGTGAATTACCCCCCTCCACCAAACCACCATCCAGATCCCTAGCCCTCCCCCTCACAGCTGTTCGTTGGCTTCGCGCGCCCCCTTGTGATGTCATCCACTGTCTCCAGGAAATGCGTCGTAAGCATCACTCGCCTCCCAACCATCCACCCACTGTCCTGTGCTCCATGCTTCTTCAGCTTTCCGTGTGCTCACCAAGACATTTCCTGCTCCCCTCAGGTGTGTTTGGATCGAGCCCAGGATCGAGGCTTAACATGTATCTCCCTCGGGGATGGAACCCGCAGCATTCCCTGCCTCCCCGCTCTGATGGGTCAGGTAGATGTGATCGGCAAGAGACGGTCCCTCAGATAACCTGGTCCCAAGCCATGAAGGGCTTTAAAGGTGACAACCAGCATCTTGAATTGCACCTGGAAGCAAATCAGCAACCAATGCAGCTCCTGCAGGAGAGGTGATACATGTGCACACCAGGGTCTGCACAAAACTGTGCAGGCCGCTGCATTTTGCACCAACTGGAACACCTGGATGCTCTTCAAGGGCAGCTCCATGTAGAGCGCGTTGCAATAGTCAAGATGGGAAGTGACTAAGGCATGAGTGACTGTGAGTAGGGATTGCTGGTCCAGGAAAGGGCATAACTGGCGCACAATTCACAGTTGCACAAAGGCCCTCCTGGCCACGACCATCACCTGCTCTTTGAGCAGGAGTCATGAGTCCAGGAGAACCTCCAGATTACACACAAGGTCTGTTTGGGGTAGTGCCACCCCATCCAAGACCAAAGATGGCAATTCTCCCTGAGCCAACGAACCTCAAACCCAGAGCCACTCGGTCTTGCCAGGGTTTAGTTTCAACCCGTTGCTCCCCATCCAACCCCTAACAGCCTCCAGGCACTGCGAGAGGGAGGACACGGCATCACTTAACTCACCACGGGCTGAGACATACAGCTGAGTATCATCAGCATATTGGTGATACCTCAGTCCATGGTGACGGATGATCTCACCCTGCAGCTTCATATAAATGTTGAACAGGAATGGAGAGAGTACAGAGCCCTGCGACACCCCGCAAAGCAGTGGGTGAGGGCTGGATCTCTCCCCTCCTATCAACACTGACCGAGAGTGGCTGCAGAGGAAGGAAGTGAACCAGGATAGCACAAGGCCTCCCACTCCCATCCCCCGAAGCTGCTCCAGGAGAATACCATGGTCAATGGTATTGAAAGCTGCCGAGAGGTCAAGTAGAGCAAGGATGTATGCACTACCCACATCCCACTCCTGCCAGAGATCATCCAAAAGTGTGACCAATGCCGTTTCTGTCCCAAATCCAGGCCTGAATCCTGACTGGTAGGGGTTGAGATAATCCATTTCATCCAGAAACCTTTGGAGCTGCCGTGCAACCACTTTCTCGACAACCTTCCCCAAAAAGGGAAGATTGGAGACAGATCGGAAATGATCCAACTGGGTGGAGTCCAGCGATGGCGTCTTAAGAAGAGGGCGGATCACAGCGTCCTTAAAGTGCTGGGGCACTGCCCTCTCCTGTAGGGAAGCATTAATCACCGCCAGAGTCCACCAGCCTGTCACCTCCTGAGAAGCTTTCACAAGCCAGGAGGGACATGGGTCTAATACACAGGTGCTTGCGCGCATACTCCCTGTCCACTTCCTCGGGAGCAACAGGGTCAAACTGTTCCCAGATAACAGGGCAAGAACCTGCTTCAGGGGCTTCCACCATACCAGCAACCACGCTGGCATCTAAGTGGGAATGAAGTCGAGCGATTTTGTCTTCCAGAAAATCCGCAAATTCCTCAGCTCGTCCCTTCAGGTGGACCTCAATCTCCTCCTTCCACAGGAGGAGGCGGCTCACCTTAAAGAGAGTGGCTGGGAAATTATCTGCAGACGCAATTAGTGTGGAGAAGTATTTACACTTCGCTGCACAAATCGCCACAAGGTAGGCCTTAGTAGCAGCTCTTACCAGTGTTCGATCGAGTTCATCCCCTGTCTTCCGCCAGTGGCGCTCTAGATGTCTCCTCATGCATTTCATCTCTCTCAGTTCCTCTGTATACCACGGGGCACAGAGAGGTCTATGGGTGAGGGGAGGTCGCATGGGTGCAATCCTATCCAGAGCCTCAGTCACCTTCCTATTCCAAACAGTGACTAAGAGCTTGGCTGGACTACACAGTAGTTCTGCAGTTATAACCCCCAGCTCCTTCTGGAACCTTCTAGTTGATGGGGGCGGACCAATCTAATAGGTCCTGCCTCCCTGCGGCGGGGGGGGTACAGCTCTTGAGAAACTCATTGCCATCAGACTGTGATCTGACCATGACACGGGGACCAAGGACAGGTCCACCAATTCCAGTTCATATAGGCACTGCTCCGACAAGAACACCAAATCGGGTGTGTGACCACTATTCCTAGTCGGGCCCTGGATGACCTGGGACAGGCCCATGGAAGTCATGGTTTCCATGAAATCTTGGGCTACCTCCGACCCTGACCCCAGGGATAGCAGTTTGAAATCCCCCAGAACTATAAGCCTGGGGAATTCCACCGCCAGCCCCGCGGTGAGGTCCAGGAGCCCGAGTAGGGAAACTGCCACGCAGCAGGGAGGCTGGTACAGCAGCAGCAATCCCACCTGATCCCTTGAGCCCAACCTAAGAAAAAGGGTCTCACAGCTGGGCACTTGTGGAGCAGTGCCCCTGGTAGCTACTAGAGATTCTCTTATAACAACAGCCACACCCCCTCCCCGGCCCTGAGATCTAGACTGGTGCCATGCTCGATAACCCACTGGGCACATTTCTTATTTTTAAAAATAGTTTTTATTGAATAATATTAAAAATTAAACATATAATATATATATATACATAAGTACATATATACATAAATACACAAATACAACTACAAACAAACCCCAAAAAACAAACCTAACAAACACCATAAATCACAACAAGAAAATTTCCTATTTCATTAAGCAGCTTAACGTATCTTATATATTACATATACATTATATATTTCTAATGTATTAGTATCAATATATCAGTAAGTTAGTATCACATTTTCTATTATCAATGTACAATCTAAAATCTTGTATATCTCCAATCCTTATTCTCAAAATTGTTACCTTTCATATCCTTTAATTACATGTCATTTTATACTTACATAAATAATAATCTCTATTTTGTTTTGTTCTTGCCATTTAACCAATCATAGAATTTATCCCAAATTCTATAAAAAACCGTTTCTTCCTTATCTTTTATTCACATGGTTAGCCTGTTCATCTCTGCACATTCCATGATCTTATTTATTGTCATTATGTTAGATGGGACTGTCTCTTTCCTCCACCTTTGGGCATAGGCAATCCTTGCTGCTGTCAATATATGTATAGCCAAATATTGGTTGTTTTTGCTTATTCCACTATCCATCATGCCAAGCAGAAACATTTCCGGTTTTAATTCTAACTTTTGTGATACAACTTCGGTTAACCACCTCTGGATTTTTTCCCAGTACTTCTTGGCCTCTGGGCACGTCCACCACATGTGATAGAACGTGCCCAGTCCTTTTTTGCACTTCCAACACTTCGGTGATAACTTGGGAGACATGTTTGCCAATCTAATCGGGGACAGATGCCACCGATAAAACATTTTATATGTATTCTCTTTGTATGATGTTGACATGGTCAATTTAAGATTCCATTCCCAAATTCTTTCCCAATTCTCTAATTCAATGGAGTGTCCAAAATTTTGTGCCCATTTCACCATCACCTCCTTAACTCTTTCTTCTTCTGTCCTAATACTTAATAAAGCATTATATACTTTTGTTATCATTTTTACATCTTGTCCCAATAAAATTTTGTCTAGTTCTTGATATTTACTTTGAAAACCAAATTGCATTAAGTCCTTTTTATATTTATTTTGGATTTGCAAATAGGGCCACCAATCCAGCTTTATTCCCATCAACGCCAAATTTTCTCTTGTTCTTAAATTATTTTGCTCATCTAATAATTGATTATAGGTAACTTTTTTATCCCAATTAAATAGGTTGGGGTAGGATGTGGCTTCCAGCGGAGATATCCATTTTGGCATATTAATGTATACTTTCCTCTTAATTCCTTTCCAGTCCTCAATGAGTGTCCCTCTGATATGGTGTCTCTGAAAATAATTGTGCGTTTTACTACCATCACTCCATAAATACTTGTGCCAGCCCACTTGTAAGTCGTATCCCTCAATAGTTAAGACTCTTTTATTTGCCAGAGTTATCCAATCCTTAATCCACACTGCTGATACTGCCTGGTGATAAATTTCCCAATCCGGCAATCCAAATCCACCTGGTTTCCTTTTATCCTGTAGTATTTTATATTTGATTCTCGGTTTTTTCCCATTCCAGATAAATTTTCGAACCGTTTTATCTAATTCTGTATAGAAAGTTTTCCCGATTTTAATTGGCGCTGTTTGAAAAAGATAAAGAATTTTGGGTAGAATGTTCATCTTAATTACCGAAATTCTACCCATTAAGGATATTTGTAATTTGGACCAATTAGTCAAATCTATTTGTATTTTTTTTAATAATTTCATATAATTATCGTCCTTTATTGATGAACATCTGGCTGTCAGCCAGATCCCCAAATATTTAATTTTTTAACCGTCCTAATTCCCATTGTAACTTCTAGAGCCTCATTCTGTTTTTTGGTAAGATTTTTAGTTATCATTTTTGTTTTATCCTTATTAATTTTCAAACCAGCTACTTTTCCGAATTCCTCTATATCTATCAACAATTTAGCAATAGCAATAGCACTTAGACTTATATACCGCTTTACAGTGCTTTACAGCACTCTCTAAGCGGTTCACAGAGTCAGCATATTGCCCCCAACAATCTGGGTCCTCATTTTACCCACCTCAGAAGGATGGAAGGCTGAGTCAACCTTGAGCCGGTGAGATTTGAACCGCTGAACTGCTGAACAGTCAGCTGAAGTAGCCTGCAGTACTGCACTCTAACCACTGCGCCACCTCGGCTCTGATTTGAGTCCAGAATTCTGGGGGTCTTCAATAATAAACACCATATCATCAGCAAATGCAGACTTTATATTGCTCTTTTTTAATGGTTAAACCCATGATTTCTTGATTTGATCTTATCCGATTTAGAAGGACCTCTAATGGCATAATGAACAGTAAGGGGGAGAGCGGGCACCCTTGCCTGACACCTTTTCCAATGTTTATCCTTTCTGTCATATCTCCATTAATTAATATATTTGCTGTTTGCTGGGAGTATATTGATTCTATTATTTTAACAAATTTATCGCCAAATTGCATCTTTTCGAGTTGTATTCCCAAAAACTTCCAATCAAGATTATCAA